>JAHRHZ010000008.1:20144649-20179331 GCA_024137785.1 Ginglymostoma cirratum | reverse complement strand
CCACCGCCTCCAACCTCATCGTTCCCCAACCCCGCACCGCCCGCTTCTATCTCCTCCCCAAAATCCACAAACCTGAATGCCCTGATCGACGCATTGTCTCCGCCTGCTCCTGCCCCACCGAACTCATCTCCACCTACCTAGACTCCATTTTCACCCCCTTGGTCCAGGAACTCCCTACCTACGTCCGTGACACCACCCACGCCCTCCACCTCCTCCAGAACTTCCAATTCCCCAGTCCCCTACATCTCATCTTTACCATGGACGTCCAGTCCCTATACATCTGCATTCCCCATGCAGAGGGCCTAAAGGCCCTCCGCTTCTTCCTGTCCCGCACGCCTGACCAGTCCCCCTCCACTGACACCCTCATCTGCTCAGCCGAACTCGTCCTCACCCTCAACAACATCTCTTTCAATTCCTCCCACTTCCTACAAAGGGGGTGGCCATGGATACCCACATGGGCCCAAGCTATGCCTGCCTCTTTGTAGGTTACATGGAACAATCCCTCTTCCGTACCTACACTGGCTCTAAACCCCACCTCTTCCTCCGTTACATTGATGACAGTATCGGCGCTGCCTCGTGCTCCCACGAGGAGCTCGAACAGTTCATCCACTTTACCAACACCTTCCACCCCAACCTTAAGTTCACCTGGACCCTCTCTAATACCTCTGTCTCCTTTCTGGACCTCTCTGTCTCCATCTCCGGCAACCACCTAGAAACCGATATCTATTTCAAGCCCACCGACTACCACAGCTACCTAGAATACACCTCTCCTCCCACCCACCTTCCAGTAAAAATGCCATCCCCTATTCCCAATTCCTTCGGCTCCGCCGCATCTGCTCCCAGGATGAGGCATTCCACTCCCGTACATCTCAGATGTCCTCGTTTTTCAAGGACTGAAACTTCCCCCGCTCAGTAGTCAAGAACGCCCTCGATCGTGTCTCCCGCATTTCCCGCAACTCATCCCTAACACCCCCTCCCGGCAATAAAAAAAACCAAAACAGAATCCCCCTCGTCCTCACGTACCATCCCACCAACCTCCGGATCCAACGCATCATCCTCTGACACTTCCGCCACCTGCAATCTGACCCCACCACCAAAGACATTTTTCCCTCCCTACCCTTATCTGCCTTCTGGAGGGACCACTCTTTCCATGACTCCCTTGTCCGCTCCACACTCCCCTCCAGCCCCACCACTTCGGCACTTTTCCCTGCAACTGCAGGAAGTGCTACACCTGCCCCTACCCCTCCCCCTCCCTGCTCATCCCCATCCCAGGCCCCAAGAAGACTTTCCACGTCAAGCAGATGTTCACCTGCACATCTGCTAATGTGGTTTACTGCATCCACTGTTCCCGTTGTGGCCTCCTCTACATCTGGGAAACCAAATGGAGGCTTGGGGACCGCTTTGCAGAACACCTGCGCTCGGTTCGCAACAAACTACTGCACCTCCCAGCGAACCATTTCAACTCCCCCTCCCATTCTGCAGATGACATGTCCATCCTGGGCCTCCTGCAATGCCACAATGATGCTACCCGAAGGTTGCAGGAACAGCAACTCATATTCCACTTGGGAACCCTGCAGCCTAATGGTATCAATGTGGACTTCACAAGCTTCAAAATCTCCCTTCCCCTTATCGCATCCCAAAACCAGCCTAGCTCATTCCCACCTCCCTAACCTGTCCTTCCTCTCACCTATCCCCTCCTCCCACCTCAAGCCCCACCCCCATCTCCTACCTACTAACCTCATCCCACCCCCTTGACCTGTCCGTCCTCCCTGGACTGACCTATCTCCTCTCTACCTCCCCACCTACACTCACTTTTACTGGCTCCATCCCCGCCTCTTTGACTTGTCTGCCTCCTCTCCACCTATCCTCTCCTCTATCCATCCTCTATCCGCCTCCCCCTCTCTCCCTATTTATTTCAGAACCCCCTTCCTCTCCCCCATTTCTGAAGAAGTGTCTAGGCCCAAAACATCAGCTTTCCTGCTCCTATGATGTGCTTGGCCTGCTGTGTTCATCCAGCTCTACACCTTGTTATCTCAGATTCTCCAGCATCTGCAGTTCCTACTATCTTTGGAGGATAAGATCACTGCAACACATATAGAACAAGCAGAGAAGGCACTTCATAGACCATATCCCTCCACTTTGCTGGGATAACTCAACATTATGATGCAGGTGTCTGAATCTTTGTTGAGACTTTACTCTGCCTGATTGCTCTAACTACAAAGCTGAGAAAAGAAATATTTTCTGTTGAGAAACTCCATCTCAGTAAGGAAGTCTCAGGCCAATCCACATTTAACAATTTGCTCTGAAAACTCTGTTCATTCTTTGACAGCTGCATCAAATTTTACTGCAGCAGCTAGGACAGACACAACATTCTGAAACAACCAACAACATCCAAATATAGTAACGCACAACATTCTAAAAATCATTTAATTTCACCTTATCTCACAGTGTTGACGGGTCATTTAAAAATCTCAACTTCCAATCTGCATCCAGATTGGCATATTTGACAAAAAATAACTGCCATAGTCCATTCCCTAATCTGTGTACTAGAAATCTTAGTCTTTGAGATATATTGTTTGCAAAACAGAAACAGGGGTCAAAACTTTATCTCTGCCCACCCTCACTGGTGGAGTAAAGAGCATGTGCTTGGGGCTCAGCCTATGACTGAGCAAACTGGACAATGTAAAATAGTTTGTGCATAAGATGAATAAGAACATTTCCAAGACAACATTTGATGTGAGGGAATTCTTGCCACTAAAGTATGGCTGAATTTGACACAGACTTGTTACTCAGCTGCCAGAAAAAGTGACCACTTCTAATGGTCCTTCCATAAAAAGAAAGAGACTTTGTGATTTTGTAGATCTTATTCCATATTAGACAATCGAATAGAAATGGACAACTTCCTATGCTTGCTTTAGGGATGTAAATATTATTTACATGTAAATGTATCCATTTACACTATTCACATTATATCAGTTAATATGTTAAAAGATGTGCCTACCAAAATAAAATAATGATATTTTTTCGTTCCGATCCGTAGTTTAAGTTACAATCACTAAGGATTAAAAAGAGCAATGAGTAAATCTAAAGGAACAACTGTAGTACTGTCTTACATAATATGCTTACACATATTACTCAAGCATTTTCAAAACTAAAGTAACTTTTCTGCTGCATTTGTCTGACATTTTACAATCTGTTTTAAACATTAACTGTAATTTTTAATTGTAAAGCTATCACTTATTAACCATTTAACCACTTACTATTTTACATACTTAGCTTCCATGCACAAAGATGTCTCAAGAATCTGTGGAGCTATTTTGAACCTGATTCCTAAAACTTGTCAAGGAAGGCTTAGGATCTCTGCCTGTCACTTCTATTGCTGATTCACTATGGCTTGATGGGTGTTATTGTGAACAAGAACTCAGAAAGAGTAGATACAAAATGTTGTTTGTACCCTTTCACGTTTTCTATCTTAGGGTTACCTTGATGATCTGAATTTACGATATGGACATACATCTTGGAATTTGGGCAAAATCTGAATATCGGTGTCAACAAAATTGTACTCCGCATAGTAAATGAATGCTCATGTTGCCTTTTAATATTAAATCATAAAGTATCAAATCAATCACTGTTATCACCTCTCACCAAGGTGTTAATTTATTAGAATCACAAAATTGTTATGGTGCAGGACACAGCCATTCAGCCCATTGTGTCTGTGTCACTTCACTGAAACAGCAATTCACTTACTGCCATTCCCCTGTAACCCTGCACATTATTCAGTTTCAAGTAACACTTTTAATCCATTTTGAGTTGCATTGTATTTTCAGATACCTGTGGTTTTCGGGTTCGGGTAGATCACTGCCACTAATCCTCCTTTCTTTATGCTGAGGCAAGAGCACGTATAATTATGAACAGCAGAAGGTAGACATTGGTGAACCTAAGCAGACGAGGCATTTAGGTATTAGCTGATTGCAAGATAGAAATGGTAGAAGGAAAAAGATAGTTTACATTACTAGTCAAGCATAATTAGTAAGGACTTTCAGGAGTTTTACAGAATATATTTGCCTCCTTCAGGTGCAGATCTGAAGAACTGAATTGCCTTCACTCGAAGACATGGGACATCATCAAATTGGACTGATCTTAAGAACATGAATATAAACTCCTTCAGAACCATGAGACAACAGATTTGAATGGTTCTTGTGGTGTAGTGGTAATGACCCACCCCACCTTACCCACTATGGGGCAGAAGGTCCAGGTTCAAGTCCCACCTGACCTGGAGGTGAGACATAACATGTTAGCTTTAAATCTCAGGTAGATAACTTCTTGTTTAATAAAGGAATTAAAAGGAAATGGGCCAAAGGCAGGGATATGGAATTAGGCCACAGATCAGCCATCCCAGTGAATGGCAGATCGGACTAAGGGGGCTCCTGTTGAACATTTTGATTTAACCTGATTCCAGCACTCAACCACTCACTACATGAAAAAAAATTTCTCTAATCTCGCCTTGGCATCCTTTTCCAATTACTTTAAATCTGTGCCCTCTCATCTTTGATCTTTTCTGTGCATGGCTATAGTCTACTGCAATGAATTCTCTTCCCTCTTGCTACCATGCAGACGCTACATCCTGAAATTTCTTCCCTATAGCTCCATCTCTTTTTCTCTTTCTCTTTCTTTCACAAAATGTTTCTTAAAATTAAGCTTCTGAGTGTCTGCCCGAATTTATGTGACTCAGTGTCAAATTTACTTTGATAATGCTGCTGAAAAACATTGTTTTTTATAGTTTGTTTTCTGTTCAGTGCTGTAAGGGTTGTTGTTATGGTCTGTATGTGCTGTTGTTTGTCAACTTACAAATACCATGTTTTGTTTAGTTCACTGTAATTTACTTGGTTGCATGAAATGCATTTTAACATCTATGGAGAAGGAATTGTTTTGCACTGGTTAGGATTACTGTTACTGCCATTTGATCTAACGTTCAGGTCATTTTAAATGTAAAGTGAAGCCTGTGATTAGAAGCATTGTATGAAATGCAATGGTTTCAGTACCCTCAACCTTTGACTGTGAGGGAGTCAGTTTAGTGCTGAATGTGATGTGCCTATCCTATCGGATGCCTTATATTTGATTTATACTGCGGTCAGTTACTTCAAATTGCAGCCTGTGTTTGAAATAAAACTTTAGGTATTGAATTGCTAAGCTTTGTTATTTTTAAACTGAGATTTTTCAAGGTTTTCAGAAGCTTTTTAAGTTGTTCTCAATGATTTGATTAATGTAAACTAAGTAGTAAATTGAAATTGAACTAGGCACTTTCCTCGTTTCTTCATGCTGAGCCTTTCTAACAGAATCATGTTGGCATTATTTCTTATGACCAAGTGGATGGTGATATTGGACAATTCAGAATGAAATCTGGCTTGACAGATCTTACATGTAATTTCTTGTTTGTTGTTAACAGTAGTTTCTCACTGAAACATAGTCACATGAGACTACAGAAGTTTTTTTAACAACAGAACATAAGTTTATTACACAAAGATTTTAAAAAAAGCTGTATGCATGTTATGGTTAAAAAAACTTAACAAGCATTAAGCTAAGTTTAACCCTGTTTTCCAACACTATCCACTACTGAGACTCAAGTCCAAAGAAATGTTACTCCTGAGGTTATTGACTTGCTCGCTGAGCTGGCTTGTTTTTGTTCAGACCTTTCATAACCATGCTAGGTAACATCGTCAGTGAAGTCTCTGATGAAACAATGTTGTTCTACTCTGATTGGAATTTATGTTGTGTGGTCCGTTATGGTGAGTAGTGTCATTTCTGGTTTTTGACCTTGTATGGGTTTGTATGTGGGGACCAATTCTATATCAGGAACAAAAACAAAGTTGCTGGAAAAGCTCAGCAGGTCTGGCAGCACCTGTGAAGGAGAAAACAGAGGTAACGTTTCGGGTGTGATGACCCTTCCTCAGAACTCAATTCCTCAGAAACTCCAATTCCATATGTTTGTTGACTAGTTGACAGATCACCCCATTCCATCCACTCAACCCAAGAATTCCTCGATACCCTCAAGGACAGCGACAACAAGATTATGGTATCCTTTGACGTCACAGCTTTACTTAAATCAATTGACATCCCACTAGCCAAAGGAACACTGGCCACATTACTAGAGGAAGCAGCAAAACAGACCAGCAGCTCCAGCAGCAATGACAACATACTCAAACTACTAGACCTGTGCCTTACCACACACTTCGTCTTTAATGGTCAGGTATACAAGCAGATCAACGGTACACCAATGGGATCACCCATCTCAGGACTCTTTGCAGAAGCAGTCATGCAAAGACTAGAACACACCACCCTCCCTGGCATTCAACCTAAACTGTGGATCCGGTACAGAGACAACACATCTGTCATTACTAAGCGCAACAAATTAGAAGAGACCCACCACCTCATCAACAACATATTCGTGGGGATTAAATTCAAAAGAGAAGAAGGAAACAACAATCAACTTCCATTTCTGGACGTCAGAGTTGAGCGTATGACCAACAAGGAGTTCCACACCTCAGTATACAGAAAAGCAACCCACACTGACCACATCCTCAATGTCCACAGCAAGCATCCCAACGCCCACAAACAAAGCTGCGTTAGACCCCTATTTAAATGGGCCACAACGCGCTGTAATAGTCCAGAACTAAGCAGGAAAGAGGACGAGCACCTATACAAAACCTTCGCTTTCAATGGATATCCCCACAACTTCATCCGCAGATGCCTACTCAACAAACAACAACAGGAGGACACAGCATGCCCTAACACACTGACCATGCTGTCCTACATCAAGAGCGTATTGGAACTGACAGCAAGACTCCTAAGACCACTAGGAACCATGTGGCCCACAAGCCCACAGCCACTTTACGACAAACACTCAACAAGGATTAAAGACCCCATTCCCACAACATGCGGAACCAAGATGGTTTACAAAATACCATGCAAAAAACATTACATCGGAGAGACAGGAAGGAAACTGGCCATCAGAATACATGAACATCAGCTAGCAGCAAAACGACACAAACTCTCCCTAATATCTGTACACTCGGACAATGAAGGCCATCAGTTTAACTGGGACAGTGTAACTATAATAGCCCAAGCCAAACATAGACACACATGGGAATTCCTAGAGGCATGGTTCTCAACTAGTAATGCAATCAGCAAACATATAGAATTGGACCCCATATACGAACCCATACAGATCAAAACCGGAAATGATACTACTCACCATAACAGACCAGACAGTAGAAATTCCAAGCGGAATAGAACAACAGCACTTCATCGGAGGCCTCACTGATGATGTTACTGAGCATGGTGAGGAAACTTCTGAATGAAAACAAACCAGGCCGATGAGCAAGTCAACAACCTCACCCACAACCCGAGCTACAGATCTTTGCTAAAAATTTAAATGTTACTCCTACCTCAACTCAATAAGTTCCAATTAACTGACTCTTTCTAGCTTCTCTTTCTTGAAATGTACGGACTATTTTGTGATCCCTTTCCAAATCTGATGGCCTAAACTTTTTAAATTCCTGGTTTGGAAACTTCACGAACTAGAAAAATACTGCTGCTGCAGTAAATGGTTTCACCTAAACTAAAACTTGCTTCTGAACTCAACTCACAGTTATTCTCAACAAGAGCATTGGTGTTTTCTGAACTGAAACCAGAAGTAATGGCATAATTTATTTGTATTGCTTGTCATAAATGTAAAAGAATAAGCATCTTATTCTATAAATATTCCAGGGGTTTTCCCAAGCCCTTGATTGCAGTTATGTGTCTTCTTGGAATGGGTGCATTCAGGTCACTGTTCCAGAATGATGTTCTGGCTTTTGCTTTTTAAAAACAAGCCCTCTTATGGCAGTAACCCCCTTCCATCTTTCTCCCTTTTAAAAACAGCCCAAATTCGAATAATGATAGTATATTTCACACATCTTTCATCATATAATGACACTCACCGATGAATCTATGTTTGTGCATTTGTGTTATAACATACTGTCATTTAATTTAAGGAACATTGGGTGGTTAGGAAGGTGTCATATTTTATAAACGGATTCCAGATATTAATCTTCAGATAATAAGCAGGGTTCTCTTTTCTGTTGGCTTCCTATGTATGTTTTGCAATAGGATTTGTTGCAGTAGTGTGCTCTAGAGCAGGTTTCACATTATGGTGATATTAAATGCATTGCATAACCTTTCATTTCAGATATCTGGAACTGGAGGCCCTGCAGGAAGAAGGCTAATTTAGTGTGGTAGAATAAGTCACCAGTAGTAAGAGTTCAAATCAGAGGAGGCAGTTGTCAGGGGAGCACATTAATTGTGAGGAGATACTCGGAAGAGAATGACATCCTCTCCTGCCTACACTCCCTTGCAATATATTCTGCTTTGTGGCTATGCATCATTCAGTAAGCATTACTAGTCCAACGCAAAAATTGTGTAGGCAGATTATTTGTATTCCCATTCTGCTCAATATGTTGAGCTGGGTTATAGGTATAAAAGCTCTTAAAGTTTTATTACAAACATAATCTGAAGGTGACCTTTTGTATTATAGGTTTATAATGAGTTGTAACATACTCAAAAAAAATTAATTTTAATGTAGAGTTCTAAATTTTATAAAAGCAAGCACTTGCATTCTGTAGTTTTTCTGGTGGTGCTTTACTCACAATGAGTTTTTGATCTCAATTTCTTGTAGGCAGGGCCCTTTCAGACAAGGAGGAAAAGTTACTATGTAATTCTTAATGGGAGATCACAGATCAAAAGAGCCCTTGAGATGCCTACTCTTTCCCTTGGCCAAACAAGATGTAGAAAGAAATCAGAGTGAAAACCACGGCCTTTTAAATAGGCATAGAATCCCTACAGTGTGAAAACAGGCCAGTTGGCCCAACAAGTTCACACCACCACCTCTGAAGAGCATCCCACCCAGACCCATTCTCCTACCCCTGCATTTCCCTTGTCTAACCCAAACATCCCTGGGCACTATAGCATGGCTAATCCAGCTACGCTGCACATCTTTGGATTGTGGGAGGAAACTGGAGCACCCAGACAAAACCCACACAGACACAGGGAGAATGTGCAAACCCCACACGGACAGTTGCCCGAGGGTGGAATTGATCCTGGGTCCCTAGCATTATGAAGCAGCTGTGCTGACCACTGAGCCACCATGTCACCCAGTATATTAAAAATCATTTTTATTGCATGTGTAAATAAATTCCTCCAAATTCATGTTCCAATAGCTAGATAACAGACTCAGGTTTGTTAACAAAATACTGCATTTCCGCCAGCCCCCTAACAGAAATAAATTATGTGATTCAAATTCTCTGATAGTGTTGTGTAAATTAATTGCTGAATAACAAAGAACCAGTTTGATATCATAAACATGGAGCAGAAACTAACAGACTTTGATCAGATGGAGTTTAATTTATATAAATGTGAGGTGCTGCATTTTGGAAAGGCAAATCAGGGCAGGACTTATACACATAATGGTAAGGTCTTGGGGAGTGTTGCTGAACGAAGAGACCTTGCAATGCAGGTTCATTGTTCCTTGAAAATGGAGTCCAAGGTAGACAGGACAGTGAAGAAGGTATGTGGAATGCTCGCCTTTCGTGGTCAGTGCATTAAGGGTAGGAGTTGAGAGGTCATGTTGCAGCTGTAAAGGACATTGGTTAGGCCATGTTTGGAATACAGCGTGGAATTCTGGTTTCCCACCTATAATAAGGACGATGTGAAACTTGCACGGGTTCAGAAAAGATTTACAAGGATATTGCCAGGGTTGGAGAGTTTCAGCTATAGGAAAAGGTTGAATAGGCGGGAGCCATATTCCCTGGAGTGTCAGAGGCTGAGGGGGTGACGTTACAGAGGTTTATAACATCATGACGGGCATGGATAGGATAAATAGGCAAGGTCTTTTCCAAGGGGTGGGGGAGTCTAAAACTAGAGGGCATAGGTTTCAGGTGAGAGGGGAAAGGCTTAAAAGAAACCTAAGGGGCAACTTTTTCACGCAGAGGGTGGTGTGTGTATGGAATGAGCTGTCAGTGGAAGTGGTGGAGGCTGGTACAATTACAACACTTAAAAGACATCTGGATGGGTATATGAACAGGAAGGGTTTAGAGAGATATGGGCCAAATGCTGGCAAATGGGACTAGATTTGTACAGGATATCTGGTCAGCATGGACGAGTTGGGCCAAATGGTCTGTTTCCATGCTGTACAGCTCTACGAACCTATACTAGTCCAGGTGTCGCTTGACTTTGAACAACACGAGCGAATCTCCGATGAGCACAGAAACAATTCTCCAGTCCGTTTTCATGACTAGGTCTCGAAAAATTAACTGTGTTTCTCTCTGCACAAGATGCTGCCAGAGTTGCTGTGTTTCTGCAGCACTATCTGTGTTAGTTTCACATGTCCAGCATCCACAGCATTCTGCTTTTATAACTGAAGTTCCCCTGGAACCATTCCAGTGAATCTTTGTGTGGACTGTTTGCATTAGGTTTTACAGAGTTGTGTGCCTTGGGAAGTTAGTATCACAGAGTACAGCTAGACTCTGGGGACAACATGAGACAGAACAGCCCAGAGCCTGACGACCCGGAAACGGAAACGGCGGGAGAGCAGTGGGGTGGGGGGTGAAAGGTCGTTACCAGGTGGAAGATGGCGGCGGGGCTGTTGTGAGGAAGGCCGGGGTTTGGATATTGAGGTGGATTACAGTCACTGTCGTGTTCGCCGAGAAAGAGCGAGAGGCACACCGCCAAGATGGGGCGGCGGTCTACAAGCTCCACCAAGAGCGGCAAATTCATGAACCCGACAGACCAGGCCCGTGAGTACCGGGGCCCGGGGGAGGGAGAGATGGCGGGTGGATGTTTTGTGGTGGGGGGCAGGTTCTGTGGGGGAGATGTATTTTGAAGGGCTCTTTTGGGGCGGATAAAACAGGGACAGGATGGAAAGAGATATATGCTCCCACCACCAGAGTATCACCGGATAAGAAGAAGATCTGAATTCAAGGTGAATTCCCCAGATCTCCTTTAGCAACTGAATTCAACATGACATCAGTGAGTACATTTCAATGAGTGCTGTATTTTCTTCTAAAGACATTTGGAATGATCTGAGGTTGCAAAATGTGTTATGTAAATGTAAACTTTTTCACTACCTTCCTGCCCAAAGCTAACCTGATCCATATGTTTATTAAACAGGAAAGGAGGCCAGGAAGCGGGAACTGAAAAAGGTGAGACATTTGAGTTAGACTGTTCATGGCATGCATGTTCTTTGCCACTTGCATGTCTGCTGTTTTTGTTTCTTTTTCTTCTTCAGTTGCCTTTTCTCTTCCTCCCTGTCTTTTATCCTGTTATTTAGTTTCTTCTTTTCTACTGTCTTGACTTCCAAAGATTTTACTATGGTATCCTTCCTTCCTCCTCTTCATCCTCAAGACTTCAAACAGACAAGGGGAGATACAGGATCAAACCTGTAATCAAATTTCAGAGAAGTCTAAGAATAATAGGGCAGTACTAGTAAAGAATTTTAACAACGCAGATATTAACTGGGAAAGTTTTGGTGTGTAAGATAGGCAGGAAGCAAAATTCTTAGTGTATCCAGGAGAAGATTTTTAGTTAGTATGTAGAAAGCCCGACAAGGGAGGGGGCAATTTTGCACCTAGTATTCGTAAATTGAACCCGACCGCTGGAAGGCATTATAAGTAAGGGAATATTTTGGAGATAGTGACATAAAAGTGAGATAAAAATTCTAAACTGAGGAAAGGCTAATTTTGCTAAGATAAGACCCAAGTGGACTGTGATCACTACTTGCAGGTAAAACTGTCAGGGTAGTGAGCTATTCAAGGAGGAAGTAGAGTGAAAGGCACACTATGCTTCCATAAAGACAAAGGGTAGGAATAAGACCGGAGAACCTTCAATGTCAAGGGACATAAGCTATGAAAGAAAGAAGTTTATGGCAGAAGTCCCTACAGGAATATAAAATGTGGAGGTGCAACTTAAAAAGAGAAGTTAGGAAAGCTAAGAGAATGGATGAGAAAGCATTGGTGGCAGAATAAGTGAAAATCAATTCAATCTAATTCATTTGTTCATATGCAAGTTATAGCAAAGGAATGGACTAATTATCCCAGTATTGTATGTCATTATTTTCTTTGTGTGTAAAGATTCTAGTCTAATTTACACATCATATATCCAGATCCCTGCTTATCTTTTCAATCTCCATTTTTCCTGTCTAATCATGTGTTGATATAGCTGCTGCCTCAACTAATAACCTTGCGTAAGATGTCTCTCCTGGCTCTGAACTAAATCTGTTATAGTTAATCTGTCTCTGTGCCATTCCTTTTTAATCCTCTAGCTATATAACATTCTGTTCAAACTGACAGCTTAGAGGCAACTAGCTGGCATGATTCTGAGCCGTTCCCAATGTGAAGATTGAAAGCTTATTTCTGCTGAGCTACCTGATTTGCGCGTACAGTTGCCTTCCATCTTCCTGGACTTCAATGGTTAAAAAAGACTGAGCCAGTGTTGTCACTGCTGATTGTTATCCAGTGATTGCTACAGGGTGAGGACAGAATCAACTTGACTGCAGTCTCCTCCAGATACTGTCTTTCTTGTAGATCAGATTTCCTTTCCATCAGATGAAGGGTCTAGGCCTGAAGCGTCAAGCTTTCCTGCTCCTCTGATGCTGCTTGGCCTGCTGTGTTCATCCAGCTCCACACCTTGTCATCTCGGATTCTCCAGCATCTGCAGTACCTTTTATCACTGTCTTTCCTGTCTCTTGCATGAAGAGGAGATTGCTGCCAGCCTCAATATCAGGATTGAGGTGGGAAACAGAAAAGTCCTTAGGTTGATGCTCAGGAGAAGGAATTGCAGGGAAGTGATATCATTGGTATATGGAGAGAAAAGAAACCAGAAAAGTTGTAAATGGAAAAGGAGAGATTGAGATTGAACAGTTGACTGTCAGGTTAATTAGGATTAGGTTTGTTGAACACAGAAGAATTGACCATCGTAGCTTTCAGATTCTTTGCTTAAATTGCCAAGGATTGATTTTTATCAAATCAACTGCAAATCATGAAAGTATTTTTGATGTAAATTTGAATTATTGATCGATTGAGTCCTGGGTAACCTTTATGCCTACAGAACAAGAAGCAGCGAATGATGGTGCGAGCTGCTGTGCTCAAGATGAAGGATCCCAAACAGATAATCAAAGACATGGAGAAATTGGATGAAATGGGTAAAGAACAGGAATTAGGATATTCTAAATGAATTATTGTGATTTTTGTTTTTCCTTTTTAAAGTTATTATTGTATTGGAAAACTCTGCTGAAACATGGTTGCTTCCTAATTGCACGCTCAGGGATATTGGGGTTTAGTTTTGATGTCTTGGTATATAAGTCAATATTCCAATCACCTTTTGAACTGTGCAACTCCAATTGGTCATTGAACAGTGGCCTGTTCTATAATTGGCAGTTTTAGAATCTTAAATGTGCCTACATACGGACATAAGACTTATCAGCAGTGTAGACTATTTGGTCCTTCAAACTTGCTCTGTCACTCAATAAGCTCTTGGCTGATCTGTGGTGGTGTAATCTCACTTTCCTGTCTGCACTGCATTAACCCTTAACTTCCTTGTCTATCAAATATCTAAGTCAGTCTTTGCATAAATTTAAAGACCCAGCATCTAATATCATCTGGAGAAGAGAATTCCATACTCTGAACAACCTTTTTATGAGGAAAAAGAATCTCCTATCACTGTCTTCAAAGGGAGACCTTTCATTCATAAACTGTGATCCATGGATTTAGCTCTTCACAAAAGGAAATGTTTTCCTGGTGTCCTACTGCATCCAGTTCCCTGAATATCTTGTATATTTCAGTAAGGTCACCTCTCATTTTTCCAAACTCCAGTGGTTACAGGCCTAACTTGTGTAACTTATCTTCATGAGATAAGCCATTCATCCTGAGATTGTTTCCTGTTTGCTCATAATTGGAAACATCAAAATGTTGATGAATTTATATCTGATCTATGTATGATCCAAAATACAGCAGGAAAATCAAGGGACTTGTTACATTTCAGGGTGAAAGATTAAGATTGGGGTAGAGAGAAAATTATTTAAATAATATGCTGCAGGAGCTTTTTAAAATTGTATCTAACATGCATGGTCATGCTCAGTGCTGTGAATGTGCTCAGGTAATGTTGTGAATGGCATGCTCTGCTTTTGTTTATTCCCTCCTTCCCTCCCTCTTGTCAGAATTCAATCCTGTGCAGCAACCACAACTTAATGAGAAGGTTCTGAAAGACAAACGGAAAAAGTTACGAGAAACATTTGAGCGCATCCTTCGTCTGTATGAGAAGGAAAATACTGATTTTTATAAGGAACTGCGGAAGCTTGAGACTGAATATGAACAGAAGCGATCACAACTGTGTCAGTTCTTTGATGCTGTCAAGGTGAGGATTGAGTTGAACTATTTGTGTTCTGTGCCACAAAAATGTTGTGTATAAACCTTTTATTAACAAAAGTTTTTTATTAACAAAAATGGCCCTCCTTTTAATTTCTGTGGAATGAATGATAGTCCTTCATTGCACAGTTCAGGATGGATAAATAACATAACTTTGACTTTGCATTAAATGTGGAGGTGGCAATGTCCAATAATTGACAGTTACTCTGGTCTTGTGCAACAAAACACAAGTGACCAGTTGATCCATGTATTCGAGTGGAGTGCAGCAATTCAAGAAAAGTTTGAAACAAATTCAGAGAATGCTGGAGAAACTCAGCAGGACAGGCAGGTCCGTGAGAGAGAAACAGTTAATGTCTTCAGTCCAGTCTGACTGATCATACAGACTCGAAGTAATAACTTTGTTTCACTGACCACGGATGCTGCCAGACCTGCTGAGTTTCTCCAGCCTTCTGTGTTTGTTTCAGATTTCCATCATCTGCATTTCTTTACCTTTATTAGAATATTTGAGCTTGATGTATCTAAATCAGGTTTCTAGGGAGTTTAGGCCAAGTTTGCCACTAACAATGTTGCCCACTAAAGAAAGGACACCTGATGTGAAAAATTTCTGCCCTTGTGCAGTAAGGTGTCTCTTTTGGAGTTGGGAAAGTAACAGGAATCTGCAGTTAACTATATTTTGTATTCATTCATGAGATGTGGGCTTCGCTGGCTGAGCTAGCACTTATTGCCCATCCTGATTATTTTGGAGAACATAGTGATGAGCTGTCTTCTCAGACCACCACAGTCCATTTGGTGTGGATATATTCATAATACTATTAGGGAGGGAGTTCCAGGATTTTGACACAGTGACTCTGAAGGAACAGCAATATCGTTCCAAGTCAAGACTGAGAGTGCCTTGGGGAGGGACTTATAGCTGTTATTGACTGAAAGAATATGATATTTTTTCTTAATTGTAGTGCTCTCCTTTCTAAATGTCTGCTTTGTTTTTCTTTATACAAGCTCATTATTACTTTTCTCCAAAGTACACGTTTTAAGCTAATGCTGGTTGTTCAAGAACACCTCAGATGGATGTTCCATTTTCTATTGCATATGGAGCAAGTTTAATCATTTATACAAACAAGGAAGCATCTGAAATTTGTGTTTGCTTAAAGTCTGATGAATGACACTGGCAAGTAGCTGATGGTGTCCTCTGTTGCTTCTGAGATTAACAATCCCTAAGGATGTACCCCAACGATACAACAAGTGTGAAGCTTTGGTCTGAATTTGCTCCCTTTACCTTTCGCTTTGCTTCACACAAATTGTCAGTTGACCAAGTATCATTTACAAAGCAGCTGCAATGACACAAGCAAAAGTGCTAAATGAGTCTGTTGGCTCTATGTCAGCAGACACTACTTTGGCATTGCATTTTGCTCTGTTCTTAGTACTCGCCTCCTTTTGAAGGTGCTGGTTAACCAGTTTTTCCGCCATCTTCTTTCAAAATGGAAAATGCTCTGAAAATGGAGATGGAGATTTCAAAAAGGATTCATGTTGACCTATACTGGTGAAGGGAGACAAAGTGAGATGGTCTATTACAATTACTACTAGCTGTTGCTTTGGCAGAGCTATTAATGGAAGTTCTGCATGAGATTCACTTGCATCCTGGAGGTTGTGTTACCTTTAAATTCAAGGCTGATAATAACAGACTTGGTGTATGAAAGAGGAATTATACTGAAATCAGTGAAGTGAGTGCAGCTCTCAGCCTTTTTGTGGAGAGGCTTTGATGAACACAGTTCAAGGCTGAGAATTGAATAAACAAAGACATATCAAACAATCTCTAGATCTTGTTTGAAGTAGCATGAAATGGTGAGCTTTTTAGGTGATGCTGAGATAAATGTGCAGGAAAGTGTTTTTAAATAAAAATGAATAAAGAATTTCACCTGACATTATGAAAACAACTGAAATGCACTTTCTGTCTGAGAGGTGGGTTTGAAAGTATTTAAAACAAATTCCCTTTTGTTTAGAGAATCTGTAACAGTCTAACAATATCAAGTGTCTGGACTCATCTATATTTGCTATTTAATTCACGTTATTTTCTGACAAGAAATAAAATTGCAGTGCAATTGGCAATTCACAGGACTCGCCAAAACTGACCTTGCTGCCGTTTCAAGTGCAGCTGTTGGTACGGCTAGTGCACACTCACTTTCATCTCCTTTGTAATAACCTATCGACTAAAGACATAACTCTTATTTGCAATAGGAAGCGAAAATAGATGAATGAAGGACCATACTTATCAGTACTATGGAATTCCAACATTTAAAGATACAATTGGTTCATTCATACTGTGTAAGCATGCAGGTATTTTTCTTGTTTGTACAGAATGCCCAACATGTGGAGGTGGAGAGTATTCCGCTGCCAGACATGCCACATGCTCCGTCAAACATCATGATTCAGGATATTCCTCTCCCTGGGGCGCAGCCACCGTCCATATTGAAAAAGACATCAGCTTATGGGTGAGCAACAATTTATTTGTAATAAGAGCCCCTTTATATATTAAATCAGTTGTCAATTGTTAATACAGGATTTTGGGGGTAATTGAGAGTAATTTGGATTTTTGGGAGTGTTCACTATGCAGGGTATTGGCTAATTTTACACTTTCAGTTATTATGGTCAACCAGAACTGAAAGAAATTGACTTGAGTGAGTGAGATTCATTGTTAGAGGCAAATAGAATCCCCACAGCATGGAAGCAGGCCTCTTGGCACGTTGAGTCCACACCGACCCTCTGAAAAACATCCCACCCAGACCCATCCCCCTACCCTGGCCCTGCGTTTCCTATGGCTAATCCACCGAGCCTGCACATCCCTGGATACTATGGACAATTTAGCATGGCCAGTTCACCTAACCTGCGCATCTTTGGACTGTTGGAGGAAACTGAAGCACCCGAAGGAGATGCATGCAGATGTGGGGAGAATGTGCATGCTCGACCCAGACAGTCGCTCAGGGTGGAATTGAACCTGGATCCCTGGCACGTGAGGCAACGGTGCTAGCTACTGTGCTGCCCTAGCATGTAACATTTTCAAGCTTATCAATTAGAATTTAGAAAGCATTACAGTGAAGAAGAACTTCGCATGGTCAGACCATGGATATCTTTTGCACTAGATTTTATTAAATGTACAATGGCGTAATTGTAGAGTTTTGTATTTCTACAGTTAGTCTCCAGTTGCGTTTTGCTTTGTGTTGCTCCTTGTGTAGCAACATGAGAGATTGAAGAATAATTGGACCAAGGTAATCAGGTATACTGTAGATTCTGTGCTAAAGGCATGTAGTCACAGAATACAAGGGCTGCTCAGAAGCTAAGAATTTTGTGATAAGTAACTCCCCTCCTAACTCCCCAAAGCCTGTTCACAAATCAGCAGTGTGATGTAGTACTGGTTGAGTATATCTCAAACAGCACTCACCAGCCAGGCTAAAGCAGCCTATCCACCAACTTCGAATTCACTCCTTTCACCACCAATGCACAGGAGCAGCAGTGTGTACCATCTACAAAATATGTTGGAATATCTCACCAAGGCTGCTTCAGTAGCATTTTCCATACCCATGATCTCTACCACAGAACGACAGGGCAGCAAATGGATGGGAATGCAACCAAATGCAAGTTCCCCACACACCATCCTTGGAACTACATCACTGTTCCTTCATTGTTGCTTGGTTAAAATCCTGGAACTCTCTTCCTGGCAGCACTGTAGGAAACATGCCCCCAATTTTTTCCTCTGTGATGCGGATTTCTAAGTTGTGCACACGTGTGTGTTTTAGAAAGAATGTTGACTGTGGGTGTGCCTATACCCCAGCAACTGCAGCATTTCATTTTAATTATTGTATTCTGCCATATCTACTGCTGGAAAGATGGAATTACTGCATGGTACATTTACATAGGCGGTTTCCTGTTATAAATTGAGTCAAATAGAGTTTGTCTCAAATTGAGATGGAGTTTAACCCTGAAAAGTGTGAGGTGATTCATTTTGGAAGGACAAATTTGAAAGCAGAATACAGGGTTAACGAAAAGATTCTTGGCAGTGTGGAGGAGCAGAGGGATCTTGAGGTTCATGTCCACAGTTCCCTGAAAGCTGCCACCCAGGTGGATAGAGTTGTTAAGAAGGTGTATGGTGTGTTAGCTTTCATTAATAGAGGGATTGAGTTCAAGAGCCGTGAAGTTATGCTCCAGCTATACAAAAGCCTGGTTCAGCCACATCTGGAGTATTGTGTCCAGTTCTGGCTGCCTCAAGATGTGGAAGCGTTGGAAAAGGTGCAAAGGAGATTTACCAGGATGTTACCTGGAATGGAGGGAAGGTCTTACGAGGAAAGGTTGAGAGAGCTAGGGCTTTTCTGTTTAGAACGATGAAGGATGAGAGGTGACTTGATAGAGGTGTACAACTTGATCAGATGTATAGATAGTGGACAGCCAGAGACTTTTTCCTAGGGTGAAGGTAGCTATTACGAGGGGGCATAATTTTAAAGTGAAAGGAGGTAGATATAGGGGAGACGTCAGAGGTAGGTCCTTTACTCAACCAGTGGAAGGGGCATGGAATGCATTGCCAGAGAGGGTAGTGGAGTCGGCCTCATTAGGGGCATTTAAGCAGCAATTGGATAGGCATATGGATGATAGTATAAGGTAGGGGTGGAGGTTAGATAGACCTTAGGTTTAGGATAAAAGTTCAGCACAACATCGAAGGGCCTGTATTGTGCTATACTGTTCTATGTTCTGTGTTCTAAATTTGCAATGATGATTAAAAATGTAAAATGTGTGTGGACCTATATTTATAATCTCTTACAACCCACTTGGGAAAGTATACTGATTCTCAAGCCTTACTACTCCCAGGGTCTCCACAGGAGATGATGATTTAATCAAAGGTTACAAAGTCCATTGGATTCAACCTAACATAACATGCTGACCAGGTTCCTGAATTTAACAACAAATAAGTAAATTGTAATCACAAGTAAACAACTATGAGTTATCAACACATGGCTCTATTAGTTAACACTCTAACTCTCTTTTAAAATCCCTACATACAAAACAGGTGGACGTAGACAAACAAAAAAAAAATTGGTTTATGGATGGATACAGGGTTCACTGAGATGATTCATTTGCTGGCCATGACTTTTGGGTCTTCAGTCTCCTTTCTCCGGGTTCCTTCAGTTTTTCACTGGAAGTATACCAGGAGTGAGTTCAGAGGAGGTTCACGAGAGTGGTCCCATGAATGAAAAGCTTAACACATGAGGAATGTTTGAGGGCTCTGGGTTTATACTTGATGGGGTTTAGAAGGATGAGGGGGGAGGGCCCTAATTGAAACTTACAGAATACCAAATGGCCTGGACAGAGTGGATGTTGGGAAGATGTTTCCATTGGTAAGAGACACGAGGACCCGAGGGCACAGCTTTAGAGTAAAGGGAAGACCTTTTAGAACGGAGCTAAGGTGAAACTTCTTCAGCCAGAGTGGTGAATCTATTGAATTCACTCCCGCAGAAGGCTGTGGAGGCCAGATCATTGAGTATATTTAAGATGGAGATAGATCTTGATTATCAAAGGTTATGGGGCGAAAGCAGGAGAATGGGGCTAAGAAACTTATCAGCCATGATTGAATGATGGAGCGGACTAGATGGGCTGAATGGCCTAATTTCTGCTCCTATGTCTTGTGGTCTTATCAACACGCTTTCAGTTTAATGGCAACAGCTTTACAGCAATTGGTGGAGAAAATAACTGGCTTTCTCCAGACTATACTATAGAGAGAGACATACCACCTGCCTTTCCAGCAGCCTGAATATTTCCCACTCTATCATTCATACCTGTAAGCTATTCAGCTACCCAGGAACCAATCAGAGAGTTGCCTTCAAGCTCATGACTTTAGGCATCCTCCCCTCGTTACAATGGGTCAAACCAATCTGCTGCTTGTTGCTGGCCAAATCTTGCGGTGCATTCCTCCTTGTTGCTGGGCCATCTACAAACAGAACAGCAGTGTAAACACCACACACAATGAGGTTCAGTAACTTGTTTTAATAATGCAACAATTCCTTCCAAAATTTTGTTTTTAAAACAGTCCTTGTTCCATTTCAGTCCACAATCAAAAATGCAAAAAATAAAATGATTGTTGAAATGACATTTGTGAAAACTATGTCATAGAGAAATAGAGATGTACAGCATGGAAACAGATCCTTCAGTCCAACCCATCCATGCTGACCAGATATCCTAAATTAATCTAGTCCCATTTGCCCCATATCCCTCTAAACTCTTCCTATCCATATACCTGTCCAGATGCCTTTTAGATGTTGTAATGTACCAGCCTCCACCATTTCCTCTTGCAGATGACGCTAAGATGAGTGGCAGAACAAAGTGTGCAGAGGACTGTGAAACTTTGCAGAGGAACATAGATACATTGAGTGAGTGGGCAAAGGTCTGGCAGATGGAATACAATGTAAATAAATGTGAAGTCGTACATTTTGGTAGGAGTAATAGTAAAAAGGATTATTACTTGAATGGTAATAAGTTGCAGCATGCTGCTATGCAGAGGGACCTGGGTGTCCTTGTGCATGAATCACAGAAGGTTGGTCTGCAGGTACCACAAGTAATTAGGAAGGCAAATGGAATTTTGTCCTTCATTGCTAAAGGGATTGAGTTTAAAAGCCGAGAGGTTATGTTGCAGCTGTACAAGGTGCTGGTGAGGCCACACCTGGAGTACTGTGTGCAGTTTTGGTCTCCTTACTTGAGAAAGGATGTACTGGCACTGGAGGGGGTGCAGAGGAGGTTCACTAGGTTGATTCCGGAGTTGAGGGGTTGGCTTATGAGGAGAGACTGAGTAGATTGGGATTATATTGGAATTCAGAAGATTGAGGGGGAATCTTATAGAAACGTATAAAATTATGAAGGGAATAGATAAGATAGAACCAAAGGATGTTTCCACTGGCAGGTGAAGCTAGGACAAGAGGGCATAGCCTCAAGACTAGAGGGAGCAGATTTAGGACTGAATTGAGGAGGAATTTCTTCACCCAGAGGGTTGTTAATCTATGGAATTCCTTGCCAAGTGAAGTAGTTGACGCTACTTCAGTAAATGTTTTTAAAGCTAAGGTAGATATTTTTTTGAACAATAAAGGAATTAAGGGATACGGTGAGAGCGTGGGTAAGTAGATCTGAGTCCACGAAAAGATCAGCCATGATCTTGTTGAATGGCAGAGCAGGCTCGAAGGGCCGGAAGGCCTACTCCTGCTCCCAGTTCTTATGTTCAGTTCATCCCCACATGCATCACCCTGTGCATGAAAAAGTTGCCCTTTAGGTCCCTTTTAAATCTTTTCCCCTCTCACCTTAAGTCTGTGCCCTTTAGTTTTGGACTCCACTACCCTGGGGAAAAGACCTTGATTATCCACCCTATCCATGCCCGTCATGATTTTATAAACTTCTGTACAGTCACCCCTCAGTCTCCACTACAGTGAAAATAGTCCCAGCCTATGTGACCTCTTCTGAAAGGTCAAACCCTCCAACCTTGGCAACTTCCTTGTATGTCTTTTCTGAATCTTTTCAAGTTTCACAACATCTTTGTGATTATGGGTTTTAACTTCCTCTTTTAAGATCGTGCTGTGGTCATATGTGTCATGTTGGTTTGATTATTGGGAGGTATTGATGTGTATCAAGTGTTGCGAAAGCTCAGAATGATACTTTTAATGACTTTTGTGGAAATGCAATGCACATTGGTTCTTCTTCTCTGCAGGCCACCCTCTAAACCTGTCACGCTTATGCCTCCTCCTTCTCATGGCGTTCCTCGATTACCACCCGGTAAGAAGCCACCTGGTCCACCTCCAGGGCCACCTCCACCTCAAGTGTTAGCACTTTATGCAAGAAGGATGGGACCTCCTCCAGGCTTACCTCTGAAAGGAAAAGACGAAGATAATATTTATGATCCTGAGACTGGTAAGGCATTAATTACAGGTCAAGCTGTATATTTCCAATATTTTCTGTCTTTATTGTAACATTGAGTTACTGTAATTCTGTGAAAATAGTTCCACAGTGAATGAATATTAGTATGAATGTAATTCAACATTGAATGTACATGATCCTGATATTTACCTTGCCATTTTAGCAATTCAGGATATGCAGGAGGAGGATGAGGATGATAGTGGGGATGATGATTACATTGGAGGCATGGAGCAGGATCAGGATGGAAATCGAGAAGATCAAGATGAAGACAGTGAAGACTCAAAGGATAAAGATAGTGATGATGACGATGACGATTTTCGACATCGAGATGAAGATGATGAAAATTTAAGAGGAGATGATGATAAACCAGGTATGTTGTCATTTTATTTAATTTTTGCCATGTGTGGCCCCTTCACAGAATTGCGCCATGACCCAGACTGCCACGATAATGCACAATGATCTCAATACACTGCAGCACTATTGATTGTTCCCAGCCTGCGGATTGGTGGATGTCCAATAATGTGCACTTTTGTTTTTGTAAATTTGGTTTTTGAGCAACTTCTTGATGATGTAGACCTTTGAGGTCGTTTGCTGATTTCATAAATTTGTTAATAGTCTTTCTGACTAGGTTGCTATTCAAAAACGTTAAGAAAGACAAGAGATTGACTATGTTAAGATATAGATGTGTATTTCCTTGTATTGCTTTTTACCAGAACAAGGAGACTTTGTGTTTGAGCGTGTATTGCCTTCCCGTAGGGCGCATTGTGCGGTTTGCTGATGTGCATGACAAACAAAAGAGGAAGAAGAAGAAAAACCTGAAGGAGCTGACTCCCCTGCAGGCAATGATGCTTCGAATGGCAGGTGTGTAACCATTGGAGGCTGCTCCACTACTGACAGAGACTGCAAGTGATCTGTAAGCGATAAGGGTACTAGACTTATGACATTCATGTTAGATGAAAGCTAAGCCATATAGCCTAGAGGCGTCCTAAACTTAATCCACAGCATACATTGTTTTAGCTGATTTACGTAAGGCAGGACTGTTAGACATTACTAATCTGGAAAATTATAAAGAAGTATTTGCAAATAGAAATAAGCATTAACTTATGCGTAGATAGATGGTCTTTCTTTATCTATCCTATTGTTAAGTCAGGTATGTCTATGTCCAGAGGCTAGAAATTTAAAATCATTGGCAAATGATCTAAAAGTTGAGGAGAAGAAAATCCTTTCACTCAGGAAGTTGTCAAAGTCTGGAACACTTTGCTTGAAAGCATGGTGGAGTTAATTCCACAAATAAATTCAAATGGAAGTCAGGCATGTAATTGAAGATGACGAACTTAACAGGATTGTGGACACTAAGCAAGGATGTGAGACTAAGCAGGACTGCTTTTTCAATGAATGAACACAGGCATACATGACAGGTTGAATTGTTACTTCTGGTGCTGTAATTTTCCATTATACTAGGAAATGTAAAGACTGTCATGATTTAAATGGGAGTTAACAAATTACAGCTAAGAAATGGCCTCAGCTCCCCCAGATTCTGGCAATGTAAAGTCAGCTGCTGTTCAAAATCTAGTAACTCCTGTTAGAACTTGTGCATGAGAATGTTGCTGAAAGTAATTTTAAGGTCCAACTGATAATCTCACCTTTGTCAACCACCTGTAACTCACTACCAAAACCTGAGGAATATCCGATTGTACCTGTTGTCAAAGGATTTCCAGGATTGTGTAACTGTTATGAGATGATAATTGGTAATTTCAGGAAAAAGTGGGGTTGGATGGGCCTAGGGACAGGCGATAAGAAGAAATGAATGATTTATTAAATCACCCTGAGCTAGATGTCCATAGATCCTATTCTGAAGTGGCTGACATCAGGTCCCATGGACCCTAAATTTCCAGGTGCTTCCTGTGATTTTAGCAGCTGAATCACCAATAAATTTGTTTAAACCACAATTTATGTTGTCAGTGTTGTAGAGGAAGTTCCTTTGTGATTTCAGTGTAAGGGCGCTTTACACTAGTGAAAAAGTAGCTAGCAATATACACCAAGGCAGCACATTTGATTAAATGCCTAGTTGGCAATTTTGAGCTCGGTGGGGGGAGGCGGGACAGTTTATTGTCTTTTAAAAACTAATATTTCTCTTGTGCATGCTAAGTTTTAATTTTCTTTCCTGAGTTGTTCTGATGATGAGTCACTCGCCGAAAACCACCATGTCACTGTAAGAGGAATCTGGTTAACACGGGGTGACAGCCTGTGTAGACTCTTGACTCTCTGGTAGCAAATCCATCAGTTTTGTTTTTCTTTCAGAACTCTGTGTGCAGAATGTAAAATTTAGTCAATATTGTACCTTCTAATAGGTCAGGATTTCCCTGAAGAAGAGGAGGAAGAGGAAGAGGAAGCCCATACTGAGGGAGCTGCAGAAGAGGAAAAGATGGATACTGAAGAGCAGAATCGTGAAAAGCGACAACGAGAGGAATCACGGCCAGAAGGACCGCAGGTTCCACCACCAACTCAGATGCCCCCTAGGGCACCAATGCAAGCCCCACCAATGCCTGGACCTCCACCTCTTGGTCCTCCTCCTGCACCTCCACTGAGACCCCCAGGACCACCATCTGGTTTACCACCAGGACCACCTCCAGGTAAGAAAACAAACTCAATGGATGCTCCTTCGGTGTTAATCGGTGTGACAGTATGAATAATGACATTTAGAAAACCAGCACTTGGAAGATTCGTACAAACATATGAATTAGGAGCAGGGGTGGGCTATTTGGCTTCTGGAGTCTGCTCTGCCATTCAGTATGATGATGGCTGATCTATTTATGCTTTGAATTTCACAATACTGACTAACCCCAATAATTTTTGATTCTTTAGCCTAACATGAATCTGTCTGATGCTGCCTTAAAAATATTCGGAGACGCCACTTCCACTGCCTTCTGAGGCAGCGTTCCAAAGTTGCACAACTTTTCCGAGAAAAGATTTTTCTTCCCCTCTGTCTATCAAACTGTGATCCCTAATTTTAAAGCAGTGCTGGATAGTTCTGAACTAACCCACAAGAGGAACACCCTTTCTACATTCAATTTGTCAAGATTATTCATGATTTTATACGTTTCATTTAAGTCACACTTCATTCAGCTTCACTCTTCTAAACTCCAGTGGCAACAAAGCAATTCTTTCCAACCTCTACTCATAAGAGAACCCAATCATGCCAGATATCCATCTAGCAAACCTCCTCTGAGCATGCTTCCAATATATTTACATCTTTCTTTCAAAAAAAGGCCAAAACTTCAAACTGGGTTAGAGATTTGGCCTCACTAATGTACTTTTTAACTGAAACATAACGTCATTACTTTTATGTTCAATTGTTCTAATAAATTCTATTTGCCTTCTTAACTGTTTGCTGTACCTTAGATGCATTTTTGTGACTTGTGCGTTAGAACATTTCTATTGACATAATATTCTGCTTTATTGGTATTTCTGTCAAAATGAGCAACTTCACATTTACCTACGTTATACTGTAGCTGCCAAGTTTTTGCCCACTCGCTCCATCTATTGACAGCTTTCTGCAACTTCCTTGTGTTCTCTTCTCTACATATGTTCCTATCTATATTTATGGGATTTCCAACTTTAGCTATCATGCTTTTACTCCCCTCGTCTAAGTCATTGACATAAATTGTAAAAAGCTGAGGCCACAGCACAGAGTCCCCTATAAGAGTCCACTTGTCACATCTTTCCAATCAGAAAAAGACACATGTATGGATACGGATTACTGCCAGCCAGCCAGCAAATCTTCCATCCGTACTTGTATACTACCCCTATACCACGAGGATCTACTTTTTACAATAATGTTTTACGTCACACTTTGTCAAATGCCTTCTGGAAATCCAGGTACAGCATATCAATGAGCTCAGCCTTATCGACAGCACGTTATGCCTTCAAAGAACACCTAAAGATTGGTTAAATATGATGTCCCTTTTACACAGCCATCGTAGCTTTTCCTGATTATCTTGAGTTTAATTAAGTTTTTTTATTCATTTGCGAGATGTGGGCGTCACTGGCTGGCTAGTATTTATTGCCTGTCCTTAGTTGCCTTTGAAGAGACTTTGTAGCAGTTGGTACAACAGAATGGCTTGCTAGGCTATTTCAGACGGTAATTGAGATTGAAACACATTGTATAGGTCTGAAGTCCTATATAAGCCAGACCAGGTGAGGATGGCAGATTTCCTTCCCTGAAGAACATTAGTGAACCAGATGGGTTTTTCCAACAATTGACAATGGTTTCATGGTCATCAGGAGATTCTTAATTCCAGATATATTTTATTGAACTCAAATTCCACCATCTGCCATGGTGGCTTCGTACCCAGATCCCCAGAACATTAGCTGGGTCTCTGGATTGATAGTTTAGCGATTTAATACCAATAGGCCATCATGTCCACTTTGGTGATTGGCTATAACATCCTAAATAGACTCCAACTCCTTTCCACAACAGACATCAAGTAAACTGATCTATAGTTTCATGTCTCTGTCCCTCCTTGAATAGGGTCTTATTTTTGCTACTTTCCAGTCTGATGGATACTTTCCTGAAACTAGGGAACTTTGGATATTAACATCCATGCATCTATTACCTGGGATGAAGTTCAATCAGGACCCAGGGATTATCAACCTATAGTTCCATGTGTTTGCACAGGACCTTCCCTCGTCAATGTAATTTTGCCAAGTTCCCCTTTCGCTCCCTCCCCATGATTTACAGTTACAACTGGAATGTTTTTATATCCTCTATAGTGAAGACAGAAGAAAAAATTAATTTTTCATTACCTTACTGCCTACTATTAACTCTCTTCTCTGTCTCTAAAGGACCAACATTCACTTTATTTGATCTTTTCCAATTTAAATATCTGTAGAAGCTCTTGCTATCCTTTTTACGTTTTTAGCCAGCTTCCTCTCATGTCACTTTCTTTCTTATGATTAATCTTTAGTCATTTTTTGGACAGAATATAAAAAATAACAATCATCTGATCTGCACTCATCTTTGTACAATTATGTTTTTCCATATATTTGAAAGTTTCATTAACTTCACTTAACCACAGATGGTGGGTCATCCCTTTAGAATTTTTTTTTAAGTTGGAGTTCACATTATTCTGAGTATTCTTAAATATCCTCTTAAATAATTGCAGCTGTTTCTTTATAGATCTATCTCCTAGCCTAGCATCCCAGTTCACTTTAGCTCAGCTTTCGTGCCCACATAATTGCCCTTACTTAAGTTTATAATACTAGCCTTTGACCCATTCTTCTCCTTTTCAACCTGGATGTAAAATTCAATCAGATTGTGATCACTA
Organism: Ginglymostoma cirratum; assembly: GCA_024137785.1. Taxonomy (NCBI): domain Eukaryota; kingdom Metazoa; phylum Chordata; class Chondrichthyes; order Orectolobiformes; family Ginglymostomatidae; genus Ginglymostoma; species Ginglymostoma cirratum. The sequence continues at coordinate 20,151,616 of JAHRHZ010000008.1, read as the reverse complement.
CTACCTAGCAGCGCCTTTATTCTGAGGTTTTTAATTAATCCTGTCGTACTGCACAATATCAAATCTAGTATATCCTGCTATCTGGTTAGTTCCAGAATGTGCTGCACTAAGAAGCTATCTTGAAAGCATTCCATGAACTCCTCATCCAGTCTACCTGTTTCAATCTAATTTTTTCAGTTTATATGTAGCTTAAAACAGCTGATTATTGCCATCTTTCACCAGTACCCAATATCTGTTTTTGTGCATTTTGTCCTACATTGTAGTTACTGTTAGTGGGCCAGAGGATTACCCCAACTAGTGACTACTTTCCCCTACCATCCCTTATCTCCGCTCAAAGCAATGCTACATCTCCTGAACCAAGGTCATCGTTAACTGTTGCACCAATGCTATCCTTGATAACAGTGCTACATGTTCACCTTTGCCTAGCTTCCTTTTCTTGAATGTCATATACAGTTCAATATGCAGAACCCAATCCTTGAAATCTTGTAGTTGTGTTTCTATTCTGGCTATCAGATTATATTTATTTACTTCAACAGCCATTATCAATTTGTTTGTTATAAATACTGCACACATTCAGGCACAGAGCCTTTAGATGGGAGCCCATGATTGCTACACTAGTTAAAATTACACATAATTGCCAACAATTTGTACCTTCTGCCGGATGGGGAGGCAATGGCCTAGTGGTATTATGACTGGACTATTAATCCAGAGACCCAGATACTGTTTTGGGGACCTGGGTTCGAATACCAGCATAGCAGATGGTGGAATTTGAATTCAATAAAATATATCTGGAATTAAGAATCTAATGATGACCATGAATCGATTACCAATTGTCGGAAGAACCCATCTGGTTCACTAATGTCCTTTAGGGAAGGAAACTGCCATCCTTACTTAATCTGGCCTACATGTGACTTCAGCCCCACAGCAATGTGGTTGACACTTAACTGCCCTCTGGGGGGCAGTTAGGGGTTGGCAATAAACATTGCCTGGTCAGCAATGCCCTCATCCCGTGAATGAATTTTAAAAAGGATATCTTGCTTGAGCCTGAGTTAATGTGCAGCTAAAAGACACACGGTTGAATTAGTGGTGGAATTTGGGGCAGGGTAAGATTTTGTAAGTAAATTCTTAAATTGACACAAAGTTCTCTCTTTAAACATTGTAAAATTGGAGTGCAATTGGAGTAACTGTTCAATTAGGACTTGATCTTTGAGGTAAAATACTTGCCACAGGTATGTTTAAGACATTCTGCAGAGAACTTTGCCTTGAGTAGCTGAAGGGAAACTTTTCAAAGTAGTATCTTATTCCTTCCATGGAGACACTGAAAAAGGAACACTATAAACGGAATTTTATATCCTGCCTTTCAGGGAATGGGATGAGAATCAGTTCTGTCCAATGGGCCAAGGAATACTAAGATGCAAGTGAGATAACAAATAGGATAGCAAAATGAGGGAGTGTATTTAAACTTCTATTTTAAGTTGAATTTTGCATTGCAATTCTAAGGCTAAGGCTTGTTCTAGGAGCAGGATAGAGGGATTTATACATTGCATTAATGACTATACGTGATGTAGAGCTCTAATCTTGCCAGGGGTGCTTAAAATAAAGTTTTCTGCCCTTCAGTAATGCAGCCCTTTGCCTTGCTCAGTTGTTACAAAATTAGGTTAATAGAAAAATCTCCTATCCCTAATAAATCCTTGCATTTGTTCCAGGACTAATAACTCACTTGATTCATAGGCTTTGCCACAAATGCTGAAATCCAATTTGTTTTCTAGTTTCCTCTCCTTTGAAATAACCTTGATATTTGAAAATATGTTAGAATTGTCATGGGACACTAACTTTGTAAATAATTTTTGTTTAGAAGGTAATGTAAAATAATACCTCTGTATCATGGAGGATTTATTACTGTGATTAATTATGTGCAATCTGGTTGTACTTGTTTGCTGTTAATTGCAGGTGCACCCCCGTTCATACGACCACCAGGGTTGCCTGGTATTAGAGGGCCAATTCCACGACTGCTTCCTCCTGGACCACCACCTGGGCGACCTCCAGGCCCACCACCAGGACCCCCACCAGGCCTTCCACCAGGCCCACCACCACGGGGACCTCCTCCCAGATTACCACCACCAGCACCTCCAGGTAAGAAGGACTCCATTAAACTGATATCTGTCCTGTTTATGTAACAGTAGTGACAATACTCTAATGATGTACCTGTTGGTGGGGCTGTGTAACATGCATGATTCATTTAACACAGTGAGACTTTCTGAAATGTTATATGGCGGATTGCTGCATTCTTCAATCATCCCTCTATAGACTTCCAGGAGTCCCGTATAGAGGCAGAGATTTTTCCTTCTAATTTTCAATAAACTATAAATGGAAATTTTCAAATCAACTTGAACGTTGCTAATTTGACAAGAAAGGAAAATGTTCAAGTGTACTTGCTGTTGTCATATGGCAACATGGCAGCCAATTTGCATGCAGCAAGGCCCCACAAATGGCAATTCGATACTGACAAGATGGTCATTTTTTAATGTTAATTGTGCGTTAGAGAATGTCTTTGAAATAGTGTCATGGGATCTTTTACATCAGCATGAGCTAGCAGGTGTGGTCTTGGTTTAATGTCTCATCTCACCTCATCTCAGACAACACCTCCAACAGTGGCAGCATTCTCTCAGTGCTGTCTTGGAGGTGTAGGCTTTGATTTTTGAACCCAAGCCTTAGAGTGGGCTAATCCAAGAACCTTGTGACTCTGAGGTGAGAATATTACAACGTAAACTACAGCTGATGCTTGATGAATTTGTGCAGTACATTGGGAATTCGGGAAATGCATGGAGATGTAAGTATTTACTCTTTTAACTTGCTGGGGCTGTGATATGTTGGGGAATTACTGTTGTTTTCCAAAGATCTCACTCTCTTTTTCATTTTTTGAAACGTCAATATTTAATAACCCCTCCTCAAGGAATCTTAGCAAAATCACTGATTTGATGACTCCTGCAATTTGAGTTATACGTCGAAACAGCGCCCTGACTGATGATCGATTGTTCTTGATATACAGAGCTAGGAATCTATAAAATGATCTGTGGCTGTAAACTGTTCAGTCAAACTTTTGTCCAATTAGTTCATTTTAAGTGTAATTTATTTTTAGTCATAATTGCATCTGACTGAAAGTTGCATGGATGTACCTTTTGCATTGTTTGCTTGTTGAAGTGATATTAATTGAAAGAACAAGAGATACATTTGTTCTGTTGAGCATTCTAGACGTTCTCTGAAGGGAAGTGAGATTCTAATGATTTTCTGGAACTCTGTTCCCCAAATCTAACAAATTGGCTTTCTCCCCAGGTATCCCACCTCCTCGACCAGGTATGATACGTCCACCAATGGCCCCTCCACTGGGGCCCGCACCGCCAGGATTGTTTCCACCAGCCCCAGTGCCAAACCCTGGTGTCCTCAGTGCTCCTCCAAGTCTCATCCAGCGTCCAAAAATGGATGAGACTGTGACCACCATTGAGAAGAAAGCAATTGCCACCATCAGTGCAAAGCCGCAAATCACCAACCCTAAGGCTGAGATCACGCGCTTTGTCCCCACTGCACTGCGTGTAAAACGAGAAAGCAAGAGCCAGGCACCGGTGAAGAAGGGAGAGGAAGAGATTGTTGCCCCAACAAAGCCAGTACCAAAAGCCACACCTGCTGTCTCTATCCAAACAAAGGACGATATCTACGAATCATTCATGAAAGAAATGGAAGGACTTTTGTAACTAACCCAGATGTGAGCTCTCTTCTTGTCCTGGACCTACCAACTTCTTGGCATTTGTTTGAGATTTGTGTATGTTCATTTCTGAGCCTGCTGTGTATTCTTTTCATACATTTGTGAAATCTGAATGCTCGTGAATACAGACTGAACAAACGTTATACATGCAGTAAAGCTCAGCCTGATGGTTGAAGTTCAGTAGTTGAGGGCAGACTCTCGTTTGTGACTTTATAAGCACTGCACCCGAAAATCAGACTTGCTGCCCACTTACAGACCTCAAATGAGGGAAGAACTGGGATTCCCTGCATGTCATCATATAAAGAAATGTTTGTTCCGATCTTTGAAGCTCCTGCAGACATAGCCTAGTACGTTGTATGAGCATTTTATTATTTTCCTTTTTCATATTATGAAAAATCTGGTGACAACATGCTTTAGTCTATTATCCATGGACCTGAACAGTAAGGCACTGCAATTTTAAAAATGTTTATTGTAGTGAATTATTGTTGAATTATTTGATCCCTTTGGGTTTGTTTGAATAATATACATGATGAAATAAACAGAATTGATCCAATGACAGTAGCTCTCAATTTTATTTATTTGAAGAATTAGAAGTTAGATTGCTGTCTTGAAGTATTTGCCATTTTTCTGTAATCTCAGTATATTTGTAACTTTCCTGTGGGCAGTGTACTATAAAAATATATTTGTAACTTCTTGTTTAACTGCAGTTAAAATCTGGATAGCTACAATATTATCGATAATGTAGGTCATAATATTGTCTACTTTTATTTGTAAAATCTTCCAACAAATAAGGGCAGGAATGCTACAGTAAAATATAAATTGCACTACTTTTGTTTCATTAGTGACACCTTCAGCATGGCCCAAAGTGTTTTGCAATCAATGAAGTACTTCAGAAATAAGAGATAAAAGGTACTGCAGATGCTGGAGAATCCGAGATAACAAGCATGGGGCTGGATGAACTATGAAGTACTTCAGAAGTAGTTTGGTAGTACAGAAATTCAGTATTGCAGAAAAAATACACATTTTTCATCTTGAACCATCCAGGATCATTCGCAAGAAACCAGTTTAAGGGTAATACAAGCTTTAATGTTCTATGAAATGGAATGCTGATTTGTTGGCAAGTGTGTTCTGACTGTTCAAATGCAGTTACTGCAGGCATTCCTACGTCCAATCGATTGCAGTGGTTCAAGAAGGCAACTCACCGCCACCTCCTCAAGAGAAAAGTAGGGTGGCACTAAATACTGACCCAGTCAGTGACACCCACATCCCATGATGCATTAAATGTTCTCGTCTAACAAAAGGACTTTGGTTCAACCACATGTGGAATACTGCATACAGTTCTGGTTGCCACATTACCAAAAGGACGTGGATGCTTTGGAGAGGGTGCAGAGGAGGTTCACCAGGATGTTGCCCGGTATGGAGGGCACTAGCTATGAAGAGAGGTTGAGGAGATTAGGATTGTTTACATTAGAAAGACGGAGGTTGAGGGGGGAACCTGATTTGAGGTCTACAAAATCATGAGAGGTACAGACAGGGTGGATAGCAGGAAGCTTTTTCCCAGAGCGGGGGACTCAGTTACTAGGGCTCATGATTTCAAGGTGAGAGGGGAAAAGTTTAAGGGAGATATGCGTGAAAAGTTCTTTATGCAGAAGGTGGTGGGTGCCTGGAACGCGTTGCCAGCAGAGGTGGTAGAGGTAGGCACGATAGCGTCATTTAAGATGTATCTAGACAGGTACATGAATGGGCAGGGAGCAGAGGGATACAGATCCTTGGCAAATAGGCGACAGGTTTAGATAGAGGATCTGGATCGGCACAGGCTTGGAGGGCCAAAGGGCCTGTTCCTGTGCTGTAATTTTCTTTGTTCTATAAAGCTGTTTTTGTTTTGTATGTTTGTGAAGAAACTCAACAGGTCTGACAGCATCTGTGGATAGAAGGTCAGAAATCACACGACACTAGGTTGTAGTCACCAGGTTTTATTTGAAAAAACCTGGTGTCGTGTGATTTCTGACCTTGTCCGCCCCAGGCCAACAACAGCACCTCTACATCTATGGATAGAAAGCAGAGTTAGGTTTCAGGACTGGGTCCTGAAGAAGGGTCACTGGACCTGAAACATTAACTGCGGGTCTCCCTGCTACAGGAGGGATGTTATTGGTTGGAGAGTGCAGAGAAGATTTACAAGGGTGTTACCAGGATTGGAGGCTTTGAGTTGAAAGGAGGGTCTTGGACATTTTCCCCTGGAGTGTAGGAGGCTGAGGGGTCTCCTTAGAGAAATTTGCAAAATCGTGTTGGGTACAGATAAGGTGAATGTCTTTTCCCTCGGGCAGGGGAGTTCAAAACTAGAGGGTGTAATTTTAAGGTGAGAGGAGAAAGATTTATAAGGGATCTGAGGGGCAATGTTTTCACACAGTGGGTGGTTAGTGGTGGTAGAAGAAGTGGTTGTTGCAGAACAAGTTACAACATTTAAAAGACATTTGGATACCGAGATGAATAGAAAAGGTTTGGACAGATAGGGGCCAAACCCTCCCGCAGTGGTCAAGAACGCCCTCGACCGTGTCTCCCGCATTTCCTGCAACTCATCCCTCACACCCCATCGCCGCAATAATAACCAAAAAAAATCCCCCTCATCCTCACGTACCACCCCACCAACCTCCGGATCCGACGCATCATCCTCCGACACTTCTGCCATCTGCAATCCGATCCCAGCACCAAAGACATTTTTCCCTCCCCACCCTTATCTGCTTTCCGGAGGGACCACTCCCTCCGCGGCTCCCTTGTCCGCTCCACACTCCCCTCCAGCCCCACCACACCCGGCACTTTTCCCTGCAACCGCAGGAAGTGCTACACCTGCCCCCACACCTCCTCCCTCACCCCAAACCCAGGCCCCAAGAAGACTTTCCACATCAGGCAAATGTTCACCTGCACATCTGCCAATGTGGTATACTGCATCCGCTGTACCCGTTGTGGCTCCCTCTACATCGGGGAAACCAAGCGCAGGCTTGGGGACCGCTTTGCAGAACACCTGCGCTCAGTTCGCAACAAACAACTGCACCTCCCAGTCGCGAACCATTTCAACTCCCCCTCCCATTCCTCAGATGACATGTCCATCCTGGGCCTCCTGCAATGCCACAGTGATGCCATCCAAAGGCTGCAGGAACAGCAGATCATATTCAGCCTGGGAACCCTGCAGCCCAATGGTATCAATGTGGA
>JAHRHZ010000008.1:20116680-20128818 GCA_024137785.1 Ginglymostoma cirratum | reverse complement strand
CTGCTGTGTTCCTCCAGCTCCACACTGTGTTATCTCTGACTCCAGCATCTGCAGTTCTTACTATCTCAATTTAAAGAGTGTCTTTCATCTTCTGTTAGCGTCACCCATCAACAAAGAGAAGGTTGACAATGAGGTTGAAGATGAAGAAGCATCTTTTGATCGAGTGGAACTGGAATACAGATATCAAGTAAATCCCTTTGGTTTTGATTTGTTTTTCTCTTATGTTTTACATTATTTCTGGTCTTTTACACTCTCGGATAGCTTGTTAGATTTCCTATGTCATTCTCTCCCTTTATTTTAACCAACCTCTGTTGTAGGGTAGTTGTTGCGTGTGTACAAGATAGCTAGCACAGTGTGTGTGATATCACCATGGGTTTAAGTCCCAGCTCCTTCTTGAAGCAAAGTTAGAGGATCAGCTGGCATATATTTCCAAATGGTCACTACTCTCTTTGCCTGGGAAAATGAAAATGCCTAAAGTTCAGTCTATTCTTACTCTCACCTCAATTACCTATAAATAGTGTCAAATGACAAGACACAAAATGCAAAGCTGATTAAAATCCTTTTTCCTCCTGTTGTTGCTCAGGCGTTATTTGTGGAACGGCAGAGGTTGAGGAGCCATAATAACCAAGTACAGAACAAGTTAGCAGATTACTACCGAAAGAAGACGACAGAGGAATCAAAGGTCGAATTAAAGAAAACCCACTCAGACTACGAACAACGATATGTGAAGTTCATGGGTAAGAGAAAGGTGGAGGTGTGAAGGGCAGAGGCTGACATCATGTTAACTAAAGAAAGGATTATAAATCCAATATTGACAGAAACGACTAAACTAACGGAGTATTTGTTTCCAAACAATTGATAACTTCGAGCGCTTCCATTAAAAATAGCCAGTGAGACTGAACCGTGCATGCACAGTTACACTGCTGACATATCTATTAGCGAAATGCAACGTGCAGTTTAAAGACTGCAGTTTTTGACACAGTTTTAAAAATTAATGTACTTGTAAACAGAACCAAATCACAAGTTGTCTTTACTACAATTACTCTGAAAATATCATGGATTTTAATGTTAAAGATTCTGTATAAGAATGGTCAGGCTTATTTCAGCACGATTTACAAATAGCTATCTCCCAGAATAGTCTGTGTCGTAAAATTAAGGGCAAGGTGCTGAAAATTCGCATATGCAGGACAAATAGGGTAGCCTCTTAATGGGGTTGGGAAATAAGAGTAAAGTACAGAAGGTCCATAAAACACAGGCAAAATAATTGGTACAAAATTCCAAACAGTCAGCACTTCGAAAGCTACTTTCAAGGGCTCATCCCAAATGTATTTTCATTTCTTTAGCCCTGGTGACTTTAATTACACTTATTTATAATACACAAAATGTTGCTGTTTTAAAATTAGGGATCACCTTTTCAGCACAGAGGAGAATTTTTTCTCTGAGGGTTATGTGACTTTGGAACCGTTTGCCTTAGATGGCAATGGAGGCGGGATCCTTGAATATTTTTAAAGTAGAGGTGGGTAGTTTCTTGTTAGCCTAGGGAATCAGGGCTTATTGGAGTAAATAGGGATGTGGACTTCGAAACACAGGTGTGTCAGGCATGACCTTACTGACTGACAGAGCAGGCTGGAGGGTTCACTTCTGACAGAATTGAGCGCACAGTACTACACCTTGTGTTGACATTGGCCACAGTCACAGCCCTAAGCTAAAAGTCCAAGAACTAAATGATGTGATATGTCTGGGAGTGTCTATGAATGTTATTTTGTGGACTTTTTGAAGGCATTCAATAAGGTTCCTTATCAGAGAGATATGCTCAAGTTAAACAGTCCCAACAGCGACTACACTTCCTTTAAATTATCCCACTCCACCTAAGTCCACATCTTATTTAGAAAAACCTTTCAGTAACAGCTGTCTTAACAAAAGACATGTTCAGTCTAGACCATGTTCAGTTGGTTATTTTGGGAATTCTGAAGCATGCCAGGGGTGAGTTTGTTTTGGTACCATAACCAAAGGGTGCAATAGTAAATGGGCTGCAAGAACAGACCCAGTGGTGTAAGTTTATAGATATTTGGAGGTGGCAGAACAAAAAAGCACCATGGAGGTAATGAAGTGCCTGAATGAATGACACTAATTGATATTTGCCTTTTGGGCACAGACTCTCTGGCTAAATTGCAGGCTAAGTATAGGGAGGAAGTTGAGTCCTACCAGGAACAGATCGCTGATCTCTCTACTGAATGTGAGGAGAAGCAGCACCTGACAGAGTATGCGTGGAGAATGTTTATGTCTAGGAAGAGATCTGTGGCAAAGACTATAATAAACAAACGGCCGGGGAGACACGCAGCGTTGCTGGTAGGTCAACTATTTCTTCTAGTGTAAAACAAAGAACTGTGGGTGCTGGAGGTCTGAAACAAAGATAGAAATTGCTGGAGAATCTCAGTTGGTTTGGCACCATCTGTAAAGAGAGAAAGCAGAGTCAACATTTTGAGTCCTGCTGAGTTCCTCCAGCAGTTTATTTCAGTGGTTTGCAGGTGTGATCTTGCTTTCTAAATAGAAGTCAGACAAATTCTCAGCTATTTGCAAATATCAGCTTGTGCACTTTTCCTTTCCTCTTCCCACCATTCCTTAACTAGACAACTTCTTAAAGACCAGCTAAGATGTTTTTCTACATTTCATTTAGAGTATTGCATTCAATTCTGGTTGCCACATTACAGGGAGGATGTGGAGGGTTTGGAGAGGGTGCAGAAAAGGTTTACCAGGATGCTGCCTGGATATTAGAGGATATGAACTATAAGGAGAGGCTAGAAAAACTTGGGTTGTTTTCTCAGGAGCAGCAGAGGCTGAGGGAGACTTAATAGAAGTCTATAAAATTATGGGATGCATAGATAGCATTGACAGTCAGAATCTTTTTCCCAGAGTTGCAATGTCCAACACTCAGAGGCATGCATTTAAAGTGAGAGGGGGAATGGTCAAAGGAGATGTGAGGGGCAAGTTTTTTTACACAGAGAGTGATAGGAGTCTCGAACGCACTGCCAGGGGTAGTGGTGGAGGCAGATACGATAAGGACATTTAAGGGGCTTCTAGATAAGCACAGGAATATGCAAGGAATGGAGGGGTATGGGCCAAGGGCAGGCAGAAGGGATTAGTTTAATTTTGTGTCATGTTTGCCATTTTGGGCTGACGGTCCAGTTTTTGTGCTGTACCATTCTATGTTCTGTGTTTAAAAAGCTCCATATAATAAAAGTTAATATTTCATTTCCAGTGTGTCTTTTCAAAAACAGAAACTCAAGCAAAGGGGAAAGGTGTATAATAAAGGACAGCACCAAAGTTGAAGACAGAAACTAAGATACATTAAAAGTGGGATTAGTTTGGCAGAAGGCTTAGGTTTTAAACATTTCAAGGATGAAGGGAGAATTTAATGATTATATGAAGCTCCACTGGCAATTCACAGTTCAGACTGGTCCTCACCTGGGCCTTCATTGTGAGGCCGCTTTTTCTACCTGCATTCGTTTAAATGATTATTTAAATGGAAAAATGTATAGAATGACAGGGAAAAGGCAGCAGATTGGCACCAAGCCAGTGAGCTGGTGCAGACAGAATGGGTTGAATGGCATCCTGCACCATAACAATTCTGTGAATTGGCGAAGAAAAAGCCAGCAAATGCCTTCAGAGGAGTGCACTGCTCACATCTGCAGTCCTAACCTGAACCCCACTCAGAAATTCCCTAACAGCCTGCTGCTTATTTTAATCAAATAGAAATCCTCTCTTTAGGGTTAGTCCTTTGTTTGTCATCCAAGTTGCCTAGTCTTGCAGCTAAGACATAATGAATGATTGTATGTGAAATACCATAGTGTTCCCTACTGACTCTGTGTGCATTTGTGAAAAGCTGTAAAAGCTGTGGCATCATTTGGTTTCTCTGGTCATTCTATTATACGCATGGTCATTCTCTGGTCATTCTAAATACACGGCAGGTCTGGCAGCATCTGAGAAGCATACCCAATGAGTTGGTATACTCCATTCTCACCCAATCAAATTTGAATGCAGTGAAAAGTAAGAGAGTGTAGTTGGTACTTGGTAGGAATAAGACTATAGCAGTACAGGGAAGTTAGAAAAAGACAGGAACTGTTGAAGAGAGGTTAGAAAACAAGGCTTTCTTTGAATTTTATCAGTGTTAGTAGAGATGGTGAAAGATGCTCCCAGTTATGAATCAATGAATTATCATACAATGCCAACAAGAAAGCTGTTTTCATGGGGAGCAGAATTCACACAGTAACATGGGAACCTGCATTCCCTTACCCGAAGCCTACATGGATGTGAGTTCCTGTGAGGGACGGCAGATAATGGAATCTCCCTTACTCGGTCTTCCACTGAACAAGCCTATTAGAGTGTTGACTGTTCTTGTTGAGGGACAAATTCAACTCAATTACTCTCCTTTGGAGAAACTCCCAAGGGTATTCACTGGCAATTTTACAATCTAGAGGGAGTTGCAGAATAATTTCTGAAGAAGGGTCTAGACCTGAAACGTCAGCTTTCCTGCTCCTTTGATACTGCCTGGCCTGCTGTGTTCCTCCAGCTCTACTCCTTGTTATCTGCAGAATAATTGAATGCTTTTCCAATTACCTTCCCATATAACCATGAAGATAAAAAAAATGAGCCCTAGGCTCTTTGACACATTCTCAAGCCGTTCCTGAAACTGGAAACTGTGTAAAATTTTAAATTTTAGTCATTAGATCTTCAAAGCTGATTGGGATCTCTTTGCCAGGATTCTTATTTTTGCTTGTCAATATTATGCTTATCAGATAAGAAATATTAGTGCAGAGAATGAAGCAGATTCTATTGTAGAGCCCATTGCCTGTATCAATCACTCTGGGCACAGACAATGCATGACTAAGAGCAAAGCTTCCATTCTACTCCCAACAGTATTCATTCATTGTAAACTCATAAAAAGTGACTAACGCCACTTGTGTCTGTAGGAGTTGGAACGCATTCAAAATACTGAGGAGCAGAAAGAGAAAGAGATGAGGCAAATTCGATTTCAAACTATCAAGATGAAGAATAAACTGAAGTATTATGAGTACCAGCTGAAAGCGAAGGAGGAGCTGGCAGGTGGATTAAACCTGATTGACTATGAGCAGCTGAAAATCGAGAACCAGTCTTACGGTGAGAAAATTGAGGAGCGCAATGAGGTAAGCAGGAAGAGAGCAGTCATTGTCTGCTTCCAGCTGGATGGACCATTTAAATTGCTATTGCAAAACACTTGGATCAATAAACTCCTTAGTGAATAAAAACCGAGTTCCTGCCCATTGCAGCACTAGGCCATCTGGTCATCAAAGGTAGTTTCCTAGTTGGTGTCAGTTGATCTCAGCCTGACCTTTGGATTGAGGAGGGGAAGCAAAATCTGCCTGAATTTCCACTGTCCGTGAGCTGTCTTTGTCAACATCAGATGGGGGTGAGGATTGGGTTCAGTTGTGACTTTTCTTCCACCTGGAAAATCTACTCACACTCACTCTTCAAGCTCATCTTTGAAACATGGCCAGGTGAACAGAAGCAGGTGCGAGACAACAAGGGTTAACAAACTTAGGGACAGAGGAAACAGAGCATAAAGGAGCATTTAATGTTGTAAAGGAATGTAAATGTACAGATTGATATAAACGGGCTGGTCAGATGGACTGAACAGTGGCAATGGAATTTAATCCTGAGGTGATACATTTGGAAGGACTAACAAGACAAGTGAGTCCACATTGAGTGACAGGACCCTTGGAAGTCCAGAGAATCATAGGGACCTTGGTGTGCATGTCCATAGATCCTTGAAGGCAGCGGACAGGTATATAGGATGGTTAAAGGGCCTATGGGATCCTTGCCTTTATTGGACAAGGCGTAGAATACAAGAGGACTGGCGTTATGGTGGAGTTGTATAAGACATTAGTTCGGCCACAGCTGGAACAGAATGTATCGTCTGGTTTCCACACTTATAGGAGTGATGTGATGCACTAGACAGGATGTAGAAGATAGTCACCAGGATATGCTGGGATGGAGCATTTCAGCGATGAAGAGAGTCTGGACAGGCTGGGGTTGTTTTCCTTACAGCAGGGAAGGCTGAGGAGAAATATGATGGATATATACACAGTTCTAAATAGCATAGTCAGGGTAGATAGGGAGGAACATTTCCTTTGGGTAGAGGGTATAATTCCCAAAAGGCACAGTGTAAGGTATGGATCAGGAGGTTTAGAGGGAATGTGGGGCAAGTTTTCACTGGAATTCACTGTCTGACAGGCTGGTTGAGGCAAGAACCCTCATAACATTTAAGACGTATTTAGATGAGCACTTGAAATGCCATTGCAGACAGCGCTATGGACCGAGTGCTGGAAAATGTGATTAGAATAGATGGATGTTTAATGGCCAGTATGGACATCACGGACCGAAGGAACTGTTTCTGTGCTGTCAAAAAACAACTCTGACTCTTAAATATTGGATTAACAGTGAAACTCTACTGGCTTTTGGCTCTGTTCCCTTTCTGTTTTCTTAAAAGTTCTAATGCTAAGGGTCATTTCCAGACCGACAGTATTCCAGCCTGGAAAACAGGAGGGAAAATAAAAGGTATTTTTTCAACAGCATTTTTTTTGGTAACAGATGCCAGACTTGCATTATGTAAAATAAAGTTTCAGCACTACTGTCTAGATAAAGATGGCTCCTATAATTAAAAAGAGAGATGCAGCAACAAAGGTGCTGCATTTCCTCCAGGAGTGAAACCTAATTTGTCAGGAGGATAGGAATTTGGGCAGGATAAGGTTTGCACCGGCTCATCAAGAGCCAGTGGACTTGAGGTCTGGGATGTAGGGAACTTGTATCCATTATGTACGAAACCTGACTTGGACACCCTGACTTCATATACCACAAATAAACCAAATTAGAGTAATCTTTAGATTGTATTTAACTTCAAATGCTGCCTATAATCCTGGAACAGTGCAGTACACTCTGTGTGTAAAGATTAAATGGAAAACAAAATACACACCTTGATGCAAGGATTCCACTGTGACTGGCACAGGACAATATGATCTGTGTCAGAGGAGCAGATTAGGCCAACATTGTTGATGCTGATGCGATCCATGGTTTGCTCCTGGTAGAAGTATGTTCAGTCACTAACTCTAACCCATTGCCGGCTGGTACCTTCTCCAACATGAGAGGGAAGGGGAAGGTTGGAGAACTAAATGAAGTATGGAAACATTTGGATGTAAGCTGGAGTTCAAATCTGGAAGTGTCACATCGTGAGACAACTGTGTTATGTTTTACTTTGCTTTTAAATGGACTTTCAGAGCAATGTATTCATTTACAGGAAGTCACAAAGATGCGGAAGAAGATTGCAGTTACCATTGGCATGATGACCCACATCAAGGAGAAGCTGGAGTATGTGGAGGCTGAGAATATAATGAAGAAAACCCAGCTCATGGACCTTGAGGCCATCGTGGCCCAGGTATCAAGATGGGGGTCGACGGGAGCCACTGGGGAGGTGTTGAGTGTAGGTACTTCAGGGTGGGAGTTGTGAGTAAGTGAGGTACTGTGGGTGTGGGGGCACAGTGGGGGCATTGGGGCGCAGTGAAAAGCAGGTACTGGGGTGGGGGAACCAGTGGCAAGGGATGAGCGGGCCAAGAGTGTTCAGTGGCCTACTCCTGCTCCTGAGTTCTATGTTCCAATATGGAATAGCATTGTCAGTGATAGAACATAGTGAAAACATGAGTTTGTCATTCAGTACATATGGGGATTGTTTTTGTTGTAAATTGGAAGTAAGGTGGACAATGGGATCAGGCACCACTGAGCATTGACTACCGTTCTTCTCGACAGAAGCTTGTACCCGAGTCCTTTGATACAAGGAGACGCGATTAAAATGTATATCTCATGTCAGAGCATGAACTGAACTGAAACAGCTGCCCAAATGTATGGGAAAAATACGTTTGGCATCAAAAATGTTTACCGAGTGGGTACAACCTGGTTCCAAAGCACCATTCGCAGAGACCCACACTGAAAGATTGAGAATTACAGCTTTGCTTTTTTACCTGTCCGAACAGTTTGCTCCAGAGGAAGAATATTGGAAATAAAAACAGAAAATACTGGAAATACACGGCAGGTCTGGCAGCATCTGAGAAGAGAGGGAAATAGAGTAACATTTCAAATCAATGAGCTTTCACCAGAATTGGGAATTTGATGAAGAGCCATTGACCTGACACATTTAACTCAAGTTTCTCTTCAACAATGCTGCCTGACCTACTGAACATCTCCAGCATTTTCAGTGTTTATTGTGGATTTCCAGCATCTGCAGTATTTTGCTTCTGTTTTAGAGGGAAGCTAGGAATGGACTACTTCCATGTCAGCATCAAGCATTCCCTGGATAGGTACAGCTGGTGAGATGGAAAGTGAAATTCCCTCATCCTGCTCCAACAATATTCCTCTGGTTCAACCTCAGCAGAGGCTGACATGTTATTCCACTTGTAGGAAATTTCCAGGAGAATGTGGCACTCATTACCACAGGTTGGGGTTGATGTGAATAGCAGAAGTATATTTAAGTTTCATAAACATGAGAGATAAATACAGAATGGGACAAAGGAATAGAAGGAAATGCTGAAAGATGGCGTGAAGTACATGAAGGAATCTCATGTGATCATAGACTGATTGGGCCACTTCCTGTATGTAAACTTTGTGTAATTATCTCTGCCACTGTATGAGTGGAGCCAATGTTCTTACCCCTATTTGTTAGTCTGTTTGTCAGCAAAGAATATACCTCAAAAATTATTGGGTGGATTTCAGTGAAATTTAATACACAGATTAGGATATATGGGCCAAGGAAGAGCTTATTACTGTTTGCAAAGATGCAGAGCTGAAATTCACTAAAAAAAACACGTTGAGTTGAAAGATTGCAAATTGAGGCTTTTTAAAAGAAGATTAGTGGAACTTGTCAAAGTCATCAAAGTATGAACAGAGTTTTCAGAGCACATGGTTGGATTTAGATTGACTTGAAACCCCCCCAGTGAGATAAATGCTCTTAGTAAAATGATTTCTTGTTTCAGCTTTGAGGTTTCAGAGGATCAAACAGGGAAAGGAAGTCTGAAGGAACAGCTTCCCAATTGTCACTTGTTGTAAATGTGATTGCTTTTCAGGAAGTTTTAATAATCCTTTTAGCTTGCATATGTTAATATCTGTGATAGAATCGAAGTCAATGCTAGTCCAGTCATATTTCAGCTTGAATGAAAAGGAAAAGGTCTGCATTTCTATAGCATCTTCCACGAGTACTGAATATCCAAGAGTTCTTTGCAGCTAATACAGAGCTCTTGAAGTGTAATTGTTTGAAACATAGGAAACACTGCTTCATTATGAACCGGTTTGGGCAAAGATCAGACCTAGTAATTTTGGGTAGTTTTTTTTTCAATATTACCTTTGATTTTTGATTTTGTGGCGTGGCCTTGCCTGCTGTGACTCTATGCCTCTATTTGTGTTTATTACAGAAACGGGAAATCCTGACAAAAACCAAACAAGCACGGGACAGAGTCCGGGCAGCCAATTTCAAACTGAAGGAAAAGTGTGGCCTCCTCTGCAACAAAGTGCTGCTTCGTGACTATGAGGATAATGTAGACACCAGCGATAGACTGCGGCAAAAGCTGGAGGTACTGAAACGGCAGCACGCTGACCTGACACTTGACTCCTATGGTATCAAGAAGAAAATTGAGTGGGTGAAGATGGGACAGTTACAGACTCAGTAACAGCCCCTTCAGGGGAGCTTTTCCATTTTATTCTGTTATTATTAATATTAAATCAGCTGGCATCTACACATTTGTTTTTCCTTTTGTTGCAGTAAGAAACAGACAATGGGGCAGCTGGTATTGATGTGGTAAGCCATGAGATGAGCACAGCTACAAGTGATCAAACTCTCCCCATGCTCTGATTTGTAGACAGGGAAAGAAATAACACAATCTCATCCAATCTACAGTTTTCTTATCTTATGATCTGGCTCAAACCCAGCATAAAACGTAAAGCTCATTCTTAAACTTCAGTAGATGTGAATGTGATTTCTTAACAGAGTGCTCATTCCTATTTAACTATAGTTACTGAATCAACTCATTGACAAAAATTATATTCTACCTCTCCCATCTTATAGAAGAGAATCTAAATTGACAGTTTTACAGATTAAATACAGATGATGATGCAAAGATTAACTTTTTACATTAGCCATAAGTAGCAGTTTACCACACAACTAAATGTCACATAAGCAACATGAACATATTTAAACTAATAGCGCTCTTCACAAATGTTGTCTAAAAACTGACAGTGACATTTAATATTCTGGCTGATGGAATTGAACAGGAATGTGAATTACTGTACATAGTAGCTCTCATCTGCTTCACTGTAATTGCTGTATCAGCTGAACTGTAGGCCAGTCACTGATGCCTATGTAGCATTTCCCAGTATCAGACGATACCATACTGAGCCAGTTCATGCAGCTCCAAGTGGCTGAATGCCTCCCAAGGACAGATCACCGTGATATCTGTAAAAATTAGAGGGTCTATTAAATGGTCTTTTCTATCAATTTCTCAGTGTTGATTTTTGAAAGCACCAACTCTGAGGCACAGGGCTCCCTAAGTGCCTTGTCTACGTGGTTATTAAACATCGTTGTGTGCAAGTCCAGCACTCACCGCACCTATAGAATGAGTGTGAGATCAGATTAAAATTCAGTGCTTTTGAGTGAGTGGTTAGGAATGATTTCTTTACATACCTGTGCCAAGACCCTCCATGCCAGGAATATCATCTCCAAATCTGCAGAAGAATGAGAATCAGTGTCTGAAACCCCACTTAGCACAAAGATGTTCAATACAACATCACATTACAAAATTATATGTATTATTTTCATAAATTATAAAGATTGAGCCCAGTCTACAACATATTTGTGTGATGTTCCTTTGTCTGTTGGGTGAGTTCCCTCCTCTGGTGAAATAATAGGCAGAATAATGCCATGCAAACACTTTAAATATTAGTCCACTGATATTGCAATCTTTTCCAGGTTAATGGCTCTATCAGTGTTTGGTGTTTAAATTAATAGAGTTAGATTTTTCTTTCAATGCTAGAAGTTGGAATCCTCCACTGTGCCAGTTTATGGGAGAATGTGGAAACAATGGTTGGCACTGTGCTGCTTCTAATACTGGCCCATTTCCTTGTGGTGGGGTATTACTGCTGGCTATAACCCAGTTTCCCTTTCCCTTAAAGTAGCTGACAGAAAGGTTCAGTCTGAGCTGGAAATACTGGCAGGACAATGGTCTGATTGCAGTTAAGAAACTAGAGTGACACTATGTTACAAACAGTTAATATCACAGTTTATAGTTCTTGCTAGGCAGATGCAATCCTCACTTCTGAATGGAACAGAGTACAAGTGAATTCATTCCCATTTTAGTATTAATGCTAAATTTACAATTAATGGTTAGTAGAATGACAGAAAAATGTTAAAACAGTAATTTTAAGGAAAATATTGTTGGTTTTGTATGGGGTTATGAATAAGGATAGTGGGAGAGTTTGAATGGCTGGGTTTCTGTTGCCTATGTCTATGATTTGCACCTTTCTGTTCTACACCAGAGGAGTTGGTGAAATAGTTGGGCAGTCATTTCCAGACAGCCCACAGCTTCAAAACCTGCTTTCATTGAATTGGAGGCACAATGTGGAGTGCAGAATATGGGAAAGAAGCAATGTTCACCAATGCCCCTGTATGGAGGAAGCTGTAACCTACTTGCTACTGGTTCACAGGTAGGGACGCTTTCAATTCCACAGTTAATGGGGTTGAAGAGACTCTGCCCAGGTTAATGATCGCTGTCTCTCGGCCATGGGCAACCCTTGAACAGACTCATTCTATCAGTCTGCTCACAGGGATTGGGGGTGAAAGGCTGTCTCCTGTGTGTGTGTGTGTGTGTGTGTGCGTGTGAGAGAGAGTGAGAGTGTGTGTGTGTGTGAGAGAGAGTGTGTGTGTCTGTGTGTATGTGTGTGTGAGAGAAAGAATGTGTGTGTGAGAGAGAGAGAGTGTGTGTGTGAGAGAGAGAGTGTGTGTGTCTGTGTGTGTGTGAGAGAGAGAATGTGTGTGTGTGAGAGTGTGTGTGTGAGAGAGAGTGTGAG
>JAHRHZ010000008.1:20070450-20106680 GCA_024137785.1 Ginglymostoma cirratum | reverse complement strand
AGGTGGTGTGTGGGCCGGTGTTGCATCTTTCACAGTTACAGGGGAAGCTACCGGGGTGGGTTGGAGTAGTTAGCGGGGAGTGTGGCGTGAACTAAGGAGTGGCGAAGGGAATGGTCTTTGTGGAAGGCAGAGAGGGGTGGGGAATGGAAGATGATCAGGTCTAATTAGAGTTGGTGGAAATGTTTGAGGATGATACGTTGGATGTGGAGGCTGGTGGGGTGGAAAGTAAGGACAAGGAGGACCCTATCTTTATTATTTTTGGAGGGAGGGGTAGTGGTGGTTAAGAGCTGTGGAGTGGGAAATGGAGGAGGTGCAGTGGAGGGCTGTCTGGATGACAGAAGGGGAAAAAGGTCGGACATCCAGGATGCTTAGGAATGGAACATCTTCTCGTCAGAGCAGATGCGACAGAGATGGAGGAATTGGGAAAACAGGATACAGGGTGGGAAGAAGTGTAGTCTAGGTAGCTATGGGAGTCTGTGTCGGTCTGTAAACTGTTGCCAGAAATAGAAACAGAGAGGGTAAGAAAGGGGAGGGAGGTGTCTGAGATAGACCAAGGGAATCTCAGGGCGCGGTGCAAGTTGTTAGCGAAGTTGCCAAGCTGGTGGGCTCCCAATACGACGTTAGGCTACAGTTCCCTGACTGTCCGCTCGATGGCAGGCGTGAGACGGGCTGCAGTTCCCTCCGTTTCCGCGGGGGGCGGCTGCGAGGCCGGGCTGCAGTTCCCCCTGTGGCCGCGGGGGGCGGGTATGAGGTCAGGTTGCAGTTCCCCCGATGGCCGCGGGGGGCGGGTATTAGGTCAGGTTGCAGTTCCCCCGGTGGCCGCGGAGAGCGGGTTTGAGCCGGGCTGCAGATCCCCCTGCGGCCGCGGGGGGCGGGTTGCGATGTCAGGTTGCAGTTCCCCCGGTGGCCGCAGGGGGCGGATGTGAGGTCAGGTTGCAGTTCCCCCGGTGGCCGCGGGAGGCGGGTGTGAAGTTAGGTTGCAATTCCCCCGGTGGCCGCGGGGGGCGGGTATGAGGTCAGGTTGCAGTTCCCCCGGTTGCCGCGGGGGGCGGGTGTGAGGCCAGGTTCAGTTCCCCCGGTGGCCGCGGGGGGCGGGTGTGAGGTCAGGTTGCAGTTCCCCCGGTGGCCGCGGGGGGCGGGTGTGAGGTCAGGTTGCAGTTCCCCCGGTGGCCGGTGGTGTCGCGCGTTCCCCTTACTGCAAGCCCGCCGCCATTTTGTGACCGTGTCTCCGCCGTGGCCCCGGATCCGGCTTCTCTCGCTCGGTAAGTTCCGACACGGCCACCCGGGGCCTCGCTTCTCCGCGGTTCCAATTCTTTCTGCACCCTGGGGGTCCCCTTGTGCCCGAGCCTGGCTCGTTGGTCGCAGGTCAGTGTTGCCCAAACGGGGCTCTCGAGCAGAGAGAATGGCAGAGCCTGGGGCCTGGGCCCTGGTCAGTTTGAGGGGTTGGGGAGGGAGGAGCGGGGGCAGCAGGAGAAAGGCCAAACCGTAGGCCTGGGGCTTGGCATTGACTCCACTACCGTATGCCTCTGGATCCTTAGTGTGACCAACACGATTCAGCCCTTTATGCCAGCATGGTGTCGCCTTGGCAACGGTGCCTTCGAATGTGGGGTTATTGTTACCGTGAGCACCGCCGATGGAGGGGTCCCACGGTTCCGTCCTCAGGCGGTAACGGCAAGGGATCCGTGCTGCAAAAACACCAGCGCAAAAAAGGAAGGCCCCGGCCCCCGAACCAAAATGACCCGAAATCGGCCACTTCTGTACCCACCCTCCCCCGGACCACCCCCGGCTCTGCCTCGGTGCCGTGTAGCTCAGGGACCTTGTTTTGCTTTATGCCGATGAGCGACAGACCCTCGGGTTCCTGGTGTAGGAACTGGGGGGTGGAGTAGAGAGTGCCCTGGCTCTGCACCTGGGGTCTGAAGGTCTGTCTTTGTGCAGTTTGTGCACTCGTGCTGGCTGCTTGAGGGAAGCTGTTGACAAAGGAACATTGGCAGCCCGTACATTCACATCACATCACATCTTGCTGTCTGGAGAGATCCCAGAGTCTTTCATTGTAAAATCTATTACTTTCTAGATTGCAGGTTGCTATTACAGGAAGATCAAAGTTGACAAAAATCTATTCTGTGCACCAGCACCAAAGTGTTTCATAAACAAGTCCCTTCTTGTCAATTGTAATGAGTAGCTAGGAACTTTATGATTTGGTTCAGTAAATTGGAATACAGCATATACCTATGAAACCTTGCAAAAACTGCACAGCACAGGCCCCACAAGTGATAATGAATTGTGCTGTTCAGCACCACTATCCTTCACTCCTCCTTTTACGGTACTCATAAGGCTTGTTGACCCTGTAGCACTCCTTGGGCCTCTCAACGTTCTCAGATGTGCCCCTGCTACTGCGCAACAACCTTTGTCGACATCTTAACATTAAAGCTTTACTCATACGAGGTGAAATTGGTGTTTTTCTCTCAGTTTTGTAATTCTTGCAGCAGACAGCGGTTAGTTTTACGGAATTGACCCATCTTTGAGAAGCAAGATTTAGATTTGATTGTTTATGATCTCATTCTGGGGAAGGGAGGCCTGTGAATCAGCACAGAAGCTGATACCACTTAGATTTTGTACAACACACAAATGGTGATTTGTCTGCAAGAATATTCAGAGGAGACTCCCAGTTTCTGCAGATTCTACGCTGAAGTGCATAATGGTGGGAACGGGGTGTAATGGTGATAGAAGGCACAGAGCGCTAATCTGTGGCATTCTGTTTTGTGCTCAGTAACCAACTTGACGTTGTGAACCTTTTAATGCCAGTCTCTTAGAGATAGTAAGAACTGCCGATGCTGGAGTCAGAGAATACACAGAGTGGAGCTGGAGGAACACAGTAGGCCAGGCAGCATCAGAGGAGCAGGAAAGTTGACGTTTCAGGTCGAGACACTTCAAAAAAAATGCCAGTCTCTCATTGTTTTATTGAGGTTTTTCAAATAAGAGAATGCTTTCTCTATTATCACAGAATTCTCCAGAGTAGGGCAAGGGATGACTGTCCTAGAGTGTTTTTGAATTGAGAAAAATGTATGCCATTTTCAGGGGCAGAGGTGGACACTTGACTGGGAAGTGAAATGAACAGCAACCTAATCCATGGATTTGTGATTGCATGTAGCGCATATCAGTGAGAGCTGTGATTTGGTTCACACACACACACACACTGTAAAATATTCCATTGCACTATTCAAATATCTAAAAATTACAAATGATCTGTTAATTTGTTTCAGCACAATTTATGGGATCCTTATGTGTGCAAACTGACTACTGTTTTTTATACATTACGTTAGTGACTGCACTTCAAAACAATACCATCTCATTAGCTGTAGATGGGACTTCCTGAAACACTACATAAACAAATTCACTCTTTGGTCTTTTATCTGGTGTGATATTTGTGTTTAATTAATAATATTCAGTAAAGTGAGTTGTGCTTACATAGTGTTATTTGGTAAAGTGATTGTTTACTGAAGTAGTGAAAAGGAGCCTTGTTTGCTAGAGACATTAGCACAGCTTAGAGATGAATATACTGTTTATTTCAAGAAAAATATCAAGAATACCAGAAATGCTTCATTGCATTCATTGATCCGACCAAAACATTTGATTCAGTAAAAATCAGGAGGACCTGTGGATTGTGTTCCGGGGATTAAGATGTCCAACAAACTTCTTCATAATCTAGCACCTGTTTCATGATGGTATGACTGCAACTGTCTTGAGTAGGAGATCTGAAACAAATGGCAAACTCTTTAACCCTAAACACCTCTGTGCCCCAAACTGAAATGTCTGCCATAGACACACATGATTTACAGTTTGTGGATGATTGTTGTATAGCTACTCACTCTGCACCAAGTTTGCAGGTCACTCTGAATCTTTTCAGTTTTGCATGCGGAAACTTGGTTTGACCTTGAGTGTTTTTAAAACAAAACTCATATCAACCCATACCTGGTCAGACAAATATTCTGCCTCCCAAATGTGCTGAAGGAGAGACTGTGGAATATGTTGAGCATATCTCACCTCTCTCAGAAGGCCACCTTTGATAAAGAGATCCAACATAGGAGCAGTTGTGTCAATTCAGCCCCCTACAAATTACAGCAAGAGTGCTGACAGCAAATGCCTCCACAAGTTAACAGAAGTCCTAGTATAGAGAGCAATTGTATTCACCAAATCCCTATACTGCAGTGAGATTCAGATCGCATATTAGTGACAGACAAAAATGTGGAAGAAATTCTGTCAGCAATCTCTCTGCACATCCTCCAAGTTCAATGGCAGGATTGTTGAACAAATGCCATGTCCTCCTTGAAGCCAGTTCCACAACATTGAGTTAAGACTCTTGCAGAATAATTTTACAGAGACTGGACATTCTGTCTGAGTGACTGGAAGCTGTCTTCCTGGTGAGGTTGAGGAAAATGCTTCAAAGAGACTCTGAAGCTCTCTTGAAGAATAGCAGCATTGATCGCTAGGACTAGGTGGAGCTTTCTACCAATCACTGAATGGTGAAATTCATCTCTCTCTGTATCAGGTGTTGAGACCAAGTTGTGGTGAAGGGAAGAAAAGGAACAAACCAGGACTGTGATTTACTTTACTCATACTGTAATATATTCTGTGGTACCTCTCTCAACCTCAAACCTAAAAATGATTAGTTCAGCACTTTGAGATCTTGCTGTGCACAGATTGACAATCACATTTCCTATGTTGCAAAATCTTCGCTCCTGCTGCTGCATGGAACGTCCTGTCCCATCTGTCCAAAGGTCTAGGGTTGAGAAGTGACTTGTGAAGTGAAATGAAAACTCTGAGTAGACGTCATCCTGAAATGGAGGGACAGCTGTTGGAGGTTTTGTCTGGTGGGAATTATGATGAATAGTAATGGTGGTGATTGAAGATTTATTTACCAGGCACGTTTACTGAGGTGAATTGACAACTGCTGCTCCATCTAGCACTTAAACATTCATTTCTTCCAACATTGGCTGCAGTATTTGCTGTCCACAAGATACACTGCAACAATTCACCAGGACTCTTGACAGAGTCTCCAAACCCATGATCTTTATCATCTGGAAGAATAGGGGCAGCAAGCATACACACCACCATGCTTTCACTGTTGCTGAATCAAAAATCTGGAACTCCCTGCTTAACAGAACTGCACATGTTGCTTCAGATGGACTACAGCGGTTCTAGAAGTCAGCTCATGCCAACTTCTCAAGGGCAGTTAGGGATGTGCAATGAATGCTTATAGTGACATTAACATTTCAAGAACAAGTGAAGTTAAAGATAAAGATAGGTGGTGCAAATAAAGATGTTTAAAAGAGGTGAAAAATTAAGAAAATGAATGGCACGAAATTGAAATGAAGGAGAAAATGGAGGTGGAAGTACTAATGTCTGAGTGAATGAGACAAAGCTTTGTTCATACTCTCGTGGGAATGAAGGTTAGCATTGTTTTAGCATGAGGCACTGAAGGATTCCTTACAGCTATCAAGTTTCCTTGAGAGGTTAGGTCGTATGAAATATTTTGTCCCTGAATACACTTGAGCAGAAGTCTAACCTGGATCCTACTATGCATGAGCACTGTCACAAACCTAAACCTTGTTTGTTACCAGCAGAATATGCATCGCGCTAGTTACTTCTAAGGGAAATTCTCAATTCCATTGAACTGTGCTGATGTGTTTGTGAGTGGGAATATTTCTTGAATTATTTGGAAGATCCCTTGCTTCAAACCTGAAGTAAGCAAATAATTGACTTTTGTCTATGCTGGGAAGGTTGTTTTGATTATTTGGAAACAATGTTGTATTTGGAGATATTGACTCACCTTTCCCACAGTATGTTCCTATACCACAATCGAATTAACTTATTGTTTAGGTACCATGTTAGCGCTTAAAAATGAATAGTTGTTTTACAGTACCACTGTGCTTTTGACACCTCTTGTAGTGCAGTGTAAATGTATGTACACCTTTGTTATACAAGAGATGTACATGGATGGGTTATGTAGCAGCTGCTACTCCCATCCTACTGCTCAAGGATTTTGCAACATAAGATCACTTTTTACATTCTTTACCATTTTTAGCCAAAGGTCAATGGGTAGCATTCTCGTCTGTGAGGTGCAGAGTTTGAGAGTTCAAGTCCCTCTCCAGGATTTGAGCGCAAGAATAAATGCTCTGGTTCTTCACCGAACAGAGAGAGTGCTGCACTGTCGTCTTTCAGATTAAATTTTAAACCTATGTTCCATCTGCCCATTCAGATTGATGTAAAAGATCCCATGGTAGTATTTTGAAGAGGAGCAGAGAAGTTCACCCTAGTGTTCTGATCAGTACTTATGCCTCAGTTACCATCACAACATAACAAATTATTTGAACATGATTACATTGATTGTGGGATCTTGCTCTGTGCATAATGGCTGCTGCATTTCCTACATTGCACCAAACAGGGATTACGCTCAGAAGTACTCATTGGCTATAGATCACTTTGAAATGTTTAGTGGCTGCGAAAAGTGCTGTATAAAATTTCTTTTTTTCAAATGCATTATATGCAGGGCTCTGTTTCTGCCTGCTCCTGCCCCACGGAACTCTTCTCTTCCTACTTTGACTTGAAGTTATCTTCCCTTGTCCAATCCCTTCCCACTTACGTCAGTTTCAGAATTTCCAGTTCGAGGACTCCAGCCACCACCTCTTTACCATGGACGTACAATCTCTTTATATGTCTGTCTCCCATCAGGATGGTCTCAGGGCTCTCCGTCTCTTCCTGGAAAACAGGCCTGAACCGCTCCATCTACCACCACCAAACTCCTCTGCCTGAACAAGTGTGTCCTCTCTCTGAACAACTTTTTTTTTCACTCGTCTCACTTTGTTCAGGTCTAAGGGGTGGCCGTACGTACTTGCATGGGCCCCAGTTATGCCTGTCGCTTCGTGGGTTACATGGAACATTCTTTGTTCTAGTCTTACTCTGGCCCAGCTCACAAATCTTTCTCCAGTGTATCGATGACCTCATTGGTGCTGCTTCCCCCTCCTGTCTGGAATTGGAAAGGTTTATCTATTTCACTTCCAATTTCCACCCCACTCTCCCCTTCACCTGGTCCGTCTCTGGAGAGAAAAACAGTTGGGCAGACAAAGGAATTTGTAAAAGTCAGCTTGGGAAAATCAGTAGCTGTCCATGGGGACCATTAGTGGCTGACAATGGGTTGTTTGTAGGAGCAGCCCATGTGATGACAGAGTCTGCTGTGTAGTGTTTGGTTGAGGGCAATGAAGAAGATTTTCAGGCCCTAGAATTATTGAACGCGATATTAAGTCCAGAAAGCTGCAGGGTCCAAAACCAGAAAATGAGATGCTCTTCTTTCAGCTTGTGCTGAGCTTTGCTGGAGCGCTATAGCAAACCTGAGGCAGAGATATTGGCCAGAGAACATGGCGGTGGGTTGAAGTGGCAGGCAGCAGAAAGCTCTGTGTTGTTTATTAATTTATTTATTGTCATGAATTGTGTTACAGAATACAGTGAAAAGTGTTGTACAGTGTCGCTATTCTCCCGTGCCATCTTAAAACACGAAAATAAACAAATTATAACAAATGCAGAAAATAAAGGAATAGTGTTCAACTTTACAGTCCTTATTAAGTGCACTGCCATGGCCCTGGTGGCCAGCCACAAGTCTTCACTGCGCAACCGCTGGATCGAGTCGCCAGTCTTCAGTGTCTTCCAGCCTCCACCAATGCCCTCCCCACAGGAGTCCTTGCTGGACCTTGCCAGTGCAGCTGCCACTGATGCCGCTTAGTGCTGCACTGGCCCAAACTTGATTCTGCTGCCATGAATCTGCTTTGGGCCCACCTTGTGATTCAGCTTCTGCCGATGCCACTGGGTCTTGCATGGGGCCCAAACCTGCCTCAGCCGTTGCTTCCATGAATCTGTAGGGGAAGCAGATGGCTGCCGGAAACCCAAAACTGCTTCCGCCACATAGTCGTGGGTCAGTGCTAGGGCCACCATGTCGATGCAGAAGCACTGGGCTCACGTCAAGTCTGTGCTGGACCCACTTGCTGACCGCCATGAGTCTGCGCTGGGTTTACTTACCGATGCCATCTCCATGACCGAGTTCTTCAACAAAGAGGTAAGTAAAGGGAAAAAGATGTGAGAAAAGAGGAAAAAAGGAAACAAAAACAGATGGAGCGGGTGAAGCCTGGGCTCAGGAGACCTACTCCGCAATCATCTTGGACCCATTTTGGCAGACAGAACGTAGGTGTTCTGCAAAACAGTCACCCAGTCTCCATTTCATCTCCCCAGTGGACAGCAGGCCACATTGCGACCAGAGAACACAATAGACTAGACTAACTGAAGTTTAGGTAATCTTGTTGGGGATTGTGTATGTATTTCTAGAATCTTGGTAACAGGAAGCTCATGACCAACATATTTATCACACTGACTTCACTTTTTGGCCTTGATTTTATGCAAATTTTAACAACTTCAGTTTAAAAATACTGAAACATCAGAACTTAACAATTTTGATCAGACTGAGAATCAGCAAAAAACACAGTCTGCATGATTGGAAGTCAAACTTCATTCTACTCATGCAGGACAAATGAAGAAATAATGTGAAAGTGACTCTTCAGCTGAGCCCAGTAAAGATACAAAGAGGTAGAAGGGTGGAATGTAGTTAAGATTTGTGAATTTTAAAAGCACAGCGTCTTGTATTTCTGCCCTTCCACCATCAACAGTTTGCATTCAGACAGTGCAGGCATGCTTCACAGAGGTGAAATCAGGCAAAAATGGATGGCTCAACAAAGAGGAGATTACCTTCAGGAGAGGTGGTAGAAAGCTTCATGAAAATGATCGGTTTACCGGGCTTTAATAGAGAGGGTTGAATGGGGGAGGTTTTAAAAGAGAGTCACAATGTGTGTGGCCTAAACTTGTGAAGGAACAGTATCAGATGATCAAGAGTTCTGAAGATTACAGATGGGAGAGGCCAAAATTGTGAAGGGATTTATACATGAGAATGAGAATCCTAAACCTTTGGGAAACTGACAGCTATTGGTCCTTAACAGAGATGGTAATGATTAGTGAGCAGACGTGGTGTAGTGCAAGGTAAAGACAGCAGAATTTTTGATGAAGTGCAAGGGTGAGGTTAGGGAATGGCATTGTTGAGTGTGAGGGATAATATAAACCTGGAAGAGCTCTTTAATGATTGCTGAACCGAGGCTAGCTATGGCCTATGAATAAATTGGAGATGGCTATTGCTAAAGATTTTCTGGGTAAAATTGGATTGAGAAGAATGGAATCAAGTGTGAGGCCTCACCGTGCTGCATAGGGAAGGAGATGATTGATATGATCGTCTGTGTCAGAGACTGCAGAGAGGTTCAGGTGAGATAGATTACCACATTTACAGTGGCTGTCATGTGCTGTTGTGATTAGGACCATTTCAGGGCTTCAGCAGTAATGGTAACACATTAATAGAGTTCATTGGTCACAGGTATTGTAATTTGGAAGAAACTAGGCTGTTAAAAACCTTCGTGGTGGTCAGAATGTTGGAGGAGAAACATTAGTTTGCTACTTGTAAATGTCTGCATACTTTGCTTTAAATCTGATGTCTATCTCACTACATCCACAGATTACTGTCGGTCATGTCATCCTGTGTGCAGGGTCACTTGACATCAACCAGTACATTGAAATAACCGATCAACAAATAACATGGTTTAGCGTGGCTCTTCATCCAATTGTCAGAATGCCCTTAAGCACTTTATAACAATAAGGATAGCAGTCAGATTGTGCATATTTAGGACCTATAAACAGCATTGCAGTGAAAGATCAGTTGTATGGTTTTTGGCAATGTTGAAATGGGGAAATGGTAGTCAGGACAGTGGAAGATGTCCCTGGCCTACAGACAGCACTGTATGATCTTTGTCATCTGTTTGAATTGCTGGTCCAGGAAGCTGGCCTCTATTTAATGTTCAACATTACTTCCTTTGTATTTCACTGGAACATCAATTAAAATAATGTGCTTCAGTCTTAAATACAATATTGCCATGGTATAACATTCTATTTCTTAAGCCAGCACCACTGAGATCTCTCCAAATGAGTAATCATTTTATTCAATTCTGAACACGATAGACACGTAGAATATAGGAGCAGGTATAGGCCATTCAGTCCTTCAAGTCTGCTTTGCCATTCAACATAATAATGGCTGATCATTCAACTTGATCTCCTGATGCTGCTTTCCCATATCCTTTGATATCTTTAATTCAAAGAACAATATTTACGTTTTTCTTGCAACTCTTCAATATTTTGGCTTCAATACATTCCTGTGGCAGAGAATTCTACAGGCTCACCACACTCTAGGTGAAGAAATTCTTCCTCATTTCTGACGTAAAAGATCTATCCCAATCCTTTGCCTGTGACCTCTGGTTCTGGACTCCCTGATCATTGAGAACATCCTCCCTGAAACTACCTTGTCTAATCCTGTTACAATTTTGTTGGTTTCTATGATGTTCCATCCCCACCCTTGTTTTCCTAAACTCTAGTGAATGTAGTCATGACCAATCCAGTCTCTCTTCAACTGCCAGTCCTGCCATCTCAGGAATCGGTTTGCCTAAACCTTCTTTGCACACCCTCAATAGCTAGAACACATCTTCAGATAAGGAGGCCAAAACTGCACACAGTACTCCACGTGTGGTCTCACGAAAGCCCAATGCAATTGCAGCAAAACATCCTGGCTCTTGTACTCAAATCCTGTATGACGGCCAGCATACCATTTGCCGCCTTCTTCACCTGCATACTTAGTTTCAGCCAAAAGAACTGCAGATGCTGTAAATATGAAAGAAAACAGAAATTACTGGAAAAGCTCAGCAAGTCTGGAAGCGTCTGTTGAGAGATGTCAGAGTTAATGTTTCGGGTTGAGTGCAGCGTCGCTTGACCCGAAACATTAACGTTAATTTCTCTCCACAGGTGCTGCCAGACCTGCTGAGCTTTTCCAGCAATTTCTGTTTTTGTTGCTTACTTTCAGCGATTGGCGTACATGGATACCCAGGTCTTGTTTCATATCTCCCTTTCCCAAGATATCCATTAGATGATAATCTGTCTGTTTTTGCTTCCAAAGTGGATAACCTCACATTTATCTTTCTTATACTGCATCCGCCATACTTTTATCCACTTACTTACATTATCCAAATCTCACTGAAGCATCTCTGCATCCTCCTCACAGATCACCACCTAACCCAGCTTTGTGTTATCTCCAAAGTTGGACATATGACATATAGCTTCCTCATCTAAATCATTAACATATATTGTGAATAGCTAGGGGCCAAGCAATAATCCCTGCAGTACCCCACCAGTCACTGTCTGCCTCTTGGAAAAAGACCCTTTTATTCTTACTCTGTTTTCTCCCTGCCACCAGTTCTCAACACAATCCCATGGCTTTAATTTTATGTCAATTTCTTATATGCATCCTTATGGAAAGCATTTTGAAAATCCAAGTAGACCACATCCATTGGCTCCCTTTTATCTACTCTACTAGTTACGTCCTTGAAAAATTCCAGCAGATTTGTCAAGCACGGCTTCCCGTTTGTAATTCTGTACTGCTTCTGTCTAATCTTGTCACTATCTTCCAGTTGCTCCGCTATCATATCTTTTATAATGAACTCTAGCATTTGTCCCACTACCAATGTCAAGCTAACTGATCTGTGATTGCCTGTTTCTCTCTGCATTCATTCTCAAATAGTGGGGTTACATTAGACACCCTCCAATCCATAGGAACTGTTGCAGAATTTCAGAAGATAAATACTCACCCCTATGCTGTTTCTCAGGCCACTTAAGTGCTTTGGATTGAAACATATCAGACCCAGGGGATTTATCTGCTTTCGATTCTGTTTGTTTCCCCAACACTTTTTCACTAGTAACATTAATTTCTTTCAATTTGTTCTTCCTGTTAGGACCTATAATCACCTATATTTTTGGTATGTTATTTATGTCCAAGTTCAGTATGAGCATGTTTGAGGTGTAATAAACCTATCTTTACAGCCAGAAGAGAGAGAAGGGTTTTCACTACGTTACTTTGTTAGTTAAAGATAAAGGTTCCCAGTTCAGTTTGCATTTGACCAAAGACTCAAAAATGAAGGTTAGGTGCTGTTCCACCATGTCAACCAGTGTCTTTGTACCCTGTATCACCCTATGTCTTGGTTACTCTTGTCACCCCTGTCTTTGTAACCCATGTTGTATCATGTCTGTCTGACCTGTGTCACCCAATGTCTCTGTAACCCATGTTGCCCAGTGTCTTTAAATCAAAATAGACAAGTGATGATTCCTTATTGATGAGGGCTTTGTGATCACTGTGACAAGGGAGAAGGGGCTCAATTGGTAATGTTCTACTAAAGCTCGGAGCTGAACAGGGAATGAACTTCTTGGTAATATTATATGATAAGCTGTCCAGATCATTTTGGTAGGAAGCCCAGAATAAGCTGAGTTTACCTGCTGGATCACTGCATAAATGTGGAACTTTGCTGTTTACTCGTATATATGTGGGTAAATTTT
This sequence comes from Ginglymostoma cirratum, assembly GCA_024137785.1. NCBI lineage: Eukaryota > Metazoa > Chordata > Chondrichthyes > Orectolobiformes > Ginglymostomatidae > Ginglymostoma > Ginglymostoma cirratum. The sequence continues at coordinate 20,094,167 of JAHRHZ010000008.1, read as the reverse complement.
ATTATAGCCAGAAATGTGTTTCAATCACATGTCCATTTCTTTCAATTAATTTCTGTATTGGTTTGTGGTGTTTATCCAGTTCAGAATGTGGAAGTGCTTGATGTATTGCTATATAATATCCCAGACTCCTTATTCTGAGCAATGGAAAGTGTATAGTGTTGTATCCAAGGTGAATGAATAGGAAAGGGATTGGTCCATTTTAAAAACAAAAGTCAAGTATAAAAATTCCTCTACATCAGGGAAACCAAGTGGAGACTTGGGGACCGCTTTGTGGAACACCTACGCTTGGTTCACAACAAACAACTGCACCTCCCAGTCGCGAACCATTTCAACTCCCCCTCCCATTCCTTGGACGTCATATCCATCCTGGACCTCCTGCATTGCCACAATGATGCCACCCGAAGGCTGCAGGAACAGCATCTCATATTCCACTTGGGAACCCTGCAGCCCAAGGGTATCAATGTGGACTTCACAAGGTTCAAAATTTCCCCTCCCATGACCGCATCCCAAAACCAGCCCAGCTCGTCCCTGCCTCCCTAACCATTCCTCCCACCTCAAGCCCCACCCCCACCTCCTACCCACTAGCCTCATCCTGCCTCCTTGACCTGTCTGTCCTCCCTGGACCGACCTATCCCTCCCTAACTCCCCACCGACATTCACCTTTACTGGCTCCAACCCCACCTCTTTGACCTGTCTGTCTCCTCTCCACCTATCTTCTCCTTTATCCATCTTCTATCCACCTCCCCCTGTCTCCCTATTTATTTTAGAACCCCCTTCCCCTCCCCCATTTCTGAAGAAGGGTCTCGACCCGAAACGTCAGCCTTCCTGCTCCTCTGATGCTATTTGGCCTGCTGCGTTCATCCAGCTCTACACCTTGTTATCAATAAAAATTGTTTGTTTCTTTTGGGATTTTGGAAAACATTTGAGCATTTGATAGAGCCTGAGGGAATGGGAACATTATAAATCTGTTGTGATTCTGAACAGTTGGAGAAAATGAAATTATACGACAATGCAAATATGTTAGCATGCCAGGATTAACAGTGTGTTAAATATGCCAGAATTGATAATGCAAGTGTGTATAAAATACCAGGATTGACAGTGTGGGATGTATCAGGATTGACCACAAAGTATAGGAGAAGAAGTAGGCCATTTTCAGTGCATCGAGCCTGCTGCGCTGTTTGATCATTGCTGATATGTTTCTTAGCCTCATTTTCCTGCCTTCTCTCCATAACCATCAATCCCCTCACTAATCAAGAACCTATCTGTCGGTGTTTTAAATACATTCAATGATTTGTCCTCCACAGCCTTCTGTAGCAATGAATTTCACAGATTCATCACACCCTGGCTGAAGAAATTCCACTTCTCAGTTCTGCCTTCATCTGAGGACACAACCTCAGAGTAGAAACATCTTCTCCATGTTCACTCTATCACGGCCTCTCAGTATTCTTTAAGTTTCAATGAGATCCTTACCCTCATCCTTCTAAACTCCAGAGACTGTGTGTTCGTTAACTACGATTGACAGGTAATGTATGATATTCCAGGATTGATAATGTGAATATGGGATGTATTGTGATTAACAAACAATATTGGCAATGAGAGTGTGTGTTAGTAAATGAGAATTGACAGTAAAACGGCGTGATCTCCCATGTTTGAATGCATGTGTGCCACACTAGGATTGACAATAGAAAATGAGTGATCTACTGGCATTGACATGATGTGTATCTATAGTAGGACTAGATTGACATTGTCTGCATGTATACCATACACTATGATTGCTATTGTGACTATGTGTGTTGTATACCAGAATTGAATGTGTGTGCGTGAGAGAGGCATTGACAATGCATGCATGGTGAAGTGGCATTCTGTATGTGTGCGCGTGCCTAGTATTTACTCTGTGTGTGTGTGTGTGTGTGTGTGTGTTTGTGGTCATTGTTGGCAATCACTCGCTAATGAGTATAATTCATTGCTACAGAAGGCTGTGGAGGCCAAATCATTGGATGTATTTAAAACACTGACAGATAGGTTCTTGATTAGTGAGGGGATTGATGGTTCTGGAGAGAAGGCAGGAAAATGAGGCTAAGAAACATATCAGCAATGATCAGACAGCGCAGCAGGCTTGATGCGCTGAAAATGGCCTACTTCTTCTCCTATACTTTGTGGTCAATCCTGATACATCCCACACTGTCAATCCTGGTATTTTATACACACTTGCATTATCAATTCTGGCATATCTAACACACTGTTAATCCTGGCATGCTAACATATTTGCATTGTCCACCTGGGAAATGCAATGTGTATGAGATAATGCTGGCATTGACATGATGTGTATGTGTGGTATATCTGCACTGACAGCGTGTTTGTGTGTGTGGTATACCAGCATTGACAATGAGTGACTTGGAAATCCAATACAGAGAGCTCCTATTTTGTATGATTTTTGCATGTTATTAATCGAAAAATGAATGTGATTCACTGAAAGTGTTTTCACTTGAAGTGACTCTTTGAAAAAATCCTCGTGTTTCAGTATACAGAGACTGCAGTAGATTGTAGTAACATAAATTTGGTAATCTGCAGACACAGGCTGTTGTTAGATATTCCATATATTTGAGGTTTGTGAAGCCTTATATGTTTGTTTGGGACTGAGGGGACTTGAGATATTTTAAACTTTCAAGGGCAAACAACTCTAAAATGATGCACAGCACACATGAGCAATTTTCCTACACTCCTTTTACATGTTTGACTGTTTGAGGAATACTTTTAATGTGGACATTGTGCAATTTTCATTGAGGCTGGAAGCTACCAAGGAGTGGGTGAATCTGCATGGGGGAGAGGGGTCTCATTATGGTAAGGGGGTCCTAGACAGGGAGTGGGTTAGGGATGGCGGGGTTTTATTGTTGGGAGGAGGGTCTGGCCTTGGGAAGGCTTGGTTTTCGGTTTTTTTCAAAGTCTTTGTTGTAAGAAGTTGCAGACAGGAAGAAAACTGGAGGCGGTGTTTGTTTACAGAAAAGTTCCCTCTGGAGTTGAGCTGGAGCAATAAATGCGCATTACCCTGCTTGCAATTGAGGAAAAGCCGATCTGTGCAAATTAACCTGACTTTCCAACTGGAGACTGCTTTGTAGGTGGAGACTGATAGTTCAGATATTGATGTATTTCAGTCATCAGACATTAGCTTTGAAATATATGTATACTTCTTCACATGCATGCTCTTTAATCAGTGCAGAACAGAGAATCACCTTGAGCAATAGCTACTTAACCTGGGAGAAGGATTGTAGAAACAAAGCTTGCTAAGGCTTGGTTAAGTACTGCAAGATGGATTAGAATAGTTAGGTGATTGTTTTTGATTGACAGACTGAATAGGCTGAAGGACCTTTCTCTATGCTGTAACCCTCGATAAGTGTATAAATACTTGGCAGTTTATCATTTCTCCTTTCAATTGGATATTGTTCAGGAGGTTTGGAAATATATGAAAATCAGGTGAGGACTGGAATGTGTTATTCTCATGGTTAAATAGTAATTGTTAACAGGAGAGACTTCATTCAGATTTTGGTTGATTCGTAGTAGCCATTGAACCGTGAGCTTGCAAGGAATCAGGTCTGTGAGATCAAGGGGGGGAAATTAGGGATGCAGTTAAGAACATAAGTTTGCAATGAGCCAAATTGTACAAACCGTTGTGTGTCTAACCAGACTCTAGTGGCCATCATCACTAAAGAATAAAAGGAAATTAGAAAGGAAAATGTACGCATGTGATTACAGTATGAATATTTTGTTAAACTTTGTTGCTGGAACAGGGTTAAGGATATTATGTGATTAGAAATAATGCAGTTTATTTTCTGGTGCTTTGGACCAGATGGTTCATGTGGAGAAAATGCTGGCATCTACTGCAAGATTATTGGACGATGTGTGTTACTGGATCCATGTTACAATGTGTAATTAAGTCAGATGCTGAAGTTAGTTTACCTTCAGGTTGTTTACCTTACATGTGTAACCAGACTCTTAACAGTGTTGTTTTTAACTGAATGCAAGAGATCTGTTGAAAGTGGACTCCACATTAATTAAAACATCTCCAAGAAAAGCTGATAATTGTAAAACAGCTAACAGTGCAAAGGCAGCCATAAATATATGCTTGTGAAGAAAACTACTGACTTACAGCTGAATAATTCACATTCCATTTGTACAATGTGGTGGGTTTGCAGGTGTTCTGGAATTGCAGAAGAAAGTGGCATGTAAATACAGACAGAGCTTTTTACTTAAATATATTAGATGTACTCAATGGCCCCTTGTTCCTAATGTTTACTCCATCAAATACAGTCTGAGATCTAGAAATTTCTCTCAGTCAGTGTGAACTTTGAAGGAATAAGATTTCTCATTACTCCAGATTTACCTTCCCCAACCTAAAAAAAATTATCTTGATACAATTTGCAGTAGTTTCAGATGTACTTGCATACTTACACTTTACCATCACAAAAAAAGATTTTGCTAAACATGGGAATTTTCTGATCCGTATTACTGTGGATTAAGTTGGAGTAGTTGCCTCTAATTGCCGATCAGCCAGAGGTTTCGCATCCAAACCACAGGCCAGTCTGCTTTACAAACAAGGAATTGAAAGTGCAAGCTTGTAATTTGAATATTAATTAATGGTACACGACTAATGTATGTTGTGTTAAAACAATGCTTAAGCAGTGCACATTTTGAAATTGTGACAAGTTAGCAATCTTGTTTTAATACTTGAACAATTTTTATTGTACTTCAATAAAGTATAGGAAATGCAACAACTTCATAAAGACAATGTAAAATGACGTTTTAAACCTGAAAATGCTTAAACTTAAAAACTGTTTGTTTTAAGTTTTGTAGAATGTCAGTGTATTCTTCCAGAATTCTGTGATTAAGATTTTTTGAAATGTGAGATAGTAGTCAGGACTTCCAGTACAATATTACTGGGCTCACATACTAATAAGTGGATTGTAACTCATGCCCATGTGTCACAGGCAATTGGCATTCAATTCAGTGTCTTTCTGCATATTTATTGACTGGAAAAAATACTCAGAACAAATTTAAATGTTTATTTAAATGTCCCAATCTGTTTAGTTCAAAACACCCTCTTCTGAGCCATTTTGGCAGGTTGAAAAAGTCCAAAAAAGCCCTAAAAAGTAAGCAGAAGATTAAATTGAAATCTGCTGCACTGAGATGGTGGGACTAAATGGCCAGGGCGGCTTTGGAGGACCCGAAGAAAAGAATGAAATAGAATAGGATGGGACCAAATGGAATGGTGACTGATTTTTAATTTGTATGGTTGAGAAAACAGTTGTGGTTTGAGGTCGATCCACTCGACAGCTTTAGCTGTTGTGTGATTAGTTGTGATGTCATCAGAGTGGAACTCTCAGGTACTCGAGCTCCGTCTTTGTATAATGGCGTGACTTAATGGCTACTATCACTGTTTGAGCTGTTGAGATATTCCACGTCTTCCCTGGCCCCATCCTCAATGTTGTTAAGAGTTGTCCAGAATTTCCTTAGAAAGTTGAAACCCGGAACTTCACTATTGAGGTCAGTTACTAGGTTGTGGTTGGTGATGTTTGTCGTCACTTAGGAGGTAGCCCATGGAAAGGTGGGCAGTCGTCAGTTTGTAAGGTGAGGATTATGTTCCACTAATAGTGTGGGTATTTCAGAAGAGTATATGAATTTTTTTTTGTGATTCTGTATTATTGGGAGTGTTTTGTTTGCTGTGGTTGGTTGTGTTTTTGAAGAGGATGTTTTCCCTCTGCACGTGGTCATCACCCACTTTGGTAAGTACAGTGATACTTGAGCGCTAATACTCCTGAAGTCATTACAAAAGTTAAAAATCTAATCAAATCACTCAGTTGGCCTACCTGATGGATTAGGTTAATGGAAAACCCTGTCCAGGTTTCCGTACTTAACATAGTAGTATAGTGGACAGTGAAGAAGGTTATCTAAGGTTACAAAAAGATGTTGATCAATCGGGTCAATAGGCTGAGGAGTGGTAAATGGTAACTGACACCTTTCACCCCAATCTCAAATTCACCTGGACCATCTCCGATACCGCCGTCCCCTTCCTGGACCTCTCCGTCTCCTAATCCAGTAACTGTCTCAGCACTGCCATCTATTTCAAACCCATCAACTCCATAGCTACCTTGACTACCCCTCCTCTCACCCACCCTCCTGCCAGAATGTGATCCCTTACTCCTAATTCCTCCGCCTCCGCCACGTCTGTTCCCAAGATGGAGCATTCCACTCCCAGATGTATTCCTATTTCAAGGACTGCAACTTCCCCCCTTCATTGATCAACAATGCCCTCAACTGCACCTCTTGCATTTCTCGCACTTCTGACCTCAAAACCCCTTCCCCCAACAAAAATAAGGACAGAGTCTCCCTGATCCTCACATATCATCTCACCAGCCTCCACATCCAGTGCATCATCCTCTGCCAACTGCAATCTGACCCCACCACCAAAGGGATATTTCCCTTCCCACCCTTATCTGCCTTTTGTAGGGACCGCTAACTCCGCGATCCCCGTGTCTGCTCCACACTCCCCACCAACCCCACCACACCCGACACCTTTTTGTGCAACCGCAGGAGATGCTACACCTGCCCCTACACCTCCTCTCTCACCTCCATCCAAGGCCCAAGACAAACTTTCCATGTCTGACAGGGGTTTACCTAGACATCCTCCGATCTGGTCTACTGTATCTGTTGTTCCCAGTGTGGTCTCCTCTACATCAGTGAGACCAAGCGCAGACTCGGTGACCGATTTGTGAAGCACCTGCACTCTGTACACTATAATCAACAATACCTTCCAGTTGCCAACCATTTTAACAGCCCCTGTCACTTCCTTGGTGGCATGTCCACCCTGGACCTCCTCCAATATCACAATGAGGCCACACATACACCGGAGGAAAAGCACCTCATATTCCACCTCGGGAGCCTATGGCCCAATGGCCTCAACATAGAATTCAAAATCTCCCCACTCCCAGCCTCACTGCATGTCCAACCCTCCCTCTCATCCCCACCTCCTTGACTTGACACAACCTGACCATCATTTTTTCCACCTATCTGCCGCACCCATCCGACCGTCCAATCCCCACTACCCCCTACCTGCCTTCCCCCAGCTCCACCCCTCCTCCTTCTGTTTATTTCTGAGCCCCCTTCTCCCTCCCCCATTTCTGATGAAGGGTCCCAACCCAAAATGTCAACTTTCCTGCTCCTCTGATGATGCCTGACCTGCAGTGTTCCTCCAGCTCCACAATGTATTGATTCGGACTTCAGCATCTGCTTCAGCTACGTCTTTGAGCAGCAGTACTCTGCTATTGGATAAAGCAATGCAAGGGAAGCAGAGCATGCATTGTGTTGATCCACTGTACCCTATAGGATACCTGTAAACCTCCTGATAAAGCAGGCTGTGGCAGTTGGTAGAGCCTGAGGAGAATATGCCATTGCTTTTTAATTTACACGGTTAAATACAATACACCTGATAATTGGCCTACATCATCGTCTCCCTCCAGGATGCTACAGGCTTCGTCAGATTTGTTTCTGGCAGGATAACTAAATCACTTCCTACAATTTCATTATTCAGGGAACTATGTTTAACCATTCTATGATAATGCTTCTAATATGCATCACTTAATTTCATAATGTTGAGGTAGTGTGAATAGTAACACAGTGTTGTAGTGACAGAATACTTTATTGCTTTAAAATATACTCGTGATGTTGCAGGAAACTGTTGCAATTTAAATTTCTGTATGGAAAACATTATATTCATTGTGAATGACAATTACTTACAGCCTTCCTGTGGAGAACCCAGTCTGGTTAGAGCATTGTATTAGGTTTCATTTCACTGGTTTCAGTACTGCTAAATTCATTAGTGATCGCTCTATCTCGGCATCGCACATTCTTGCGCCTTTCACTTGGCTGTCTGCCAAAGACATCTGGTCTCTCCCACCAAGTGCAACAATCATATAGCCCTGTAGTGTGAAAGAAATAGAAAATAGTAACTCAGGAAATGTTCTGAATAGAAAGTTTGCACTTGTATTTAGTGACAAATGCAGATAAATAGCCTGATATTTGCAAGCATAGATTTCCATAGTTAACTAATACAATTGTTTATGGTGTTAGTTTAACTGGATTCATTGATAGTGACTCATGTCTAATCGGATTCCTGTAGATTTTTCTTTGATGTAGTTATGGAGGATTTTGTTGATCGTCATCTGGCTGATATTGATTGAAGGTAAACAGTGATGTTTCCCAAGATTCAGTGTTAGAGCGATAGCTCTTTTTGATATTTCTAATGGCCTGATGACTGGACTTGGGTTTACAGGGCATCAGTACAAAGTTTGTAGATGAGGTTCAGCACAGGGGTTTACGAAGTGATATGTAGTGATTGGAAGAACGAGAGAGATGGTGTTAGCTAGATATTATGATTTTAAGATGGGAAAGAGGTTTAGAGAGACTTGGGTTATGTATACAAATCTTTGAGGTTGGCAGCACAAGTTGAGATAGCTGTCTAAAACAAAAACTCATGGATCTTGGAAGTTATACTAAACCTTTATAAATTTTTGATTTAGTTTCAGCTGGAGTATTGTGTCCATTTCAGGGCACCACCAATGTGTGAAGCCTGATGGAGGTTGCAAAGGAAACTTACTTAAATAATGTCTGGTACTTGAATGTGTGTGGAGACTGGATTGTTCTTCTTCGCATAGCGCAAGGGAAGAAATTTGATACAGGGGTTCAAATCCTGATTTTTCTTTTGAAAGAGTAAGTAAGGAGAAGCTGGATTTACTGGCAGGTAGGTCAGTAACCAGAGAATGCAGATTTTAATGTATGTTGTGCTAAAAGGGTGGTTGAAGCAGATCCAGTAGGAACATTCAAAATGGAATGGGATGAATGCTTGAAAGGAAAGGACAGGGTTGTGGGACTAAATGCATGGCTCTTTCAAAAAACTGGTAGAACCATGATGAGCTAAATGGGCGCATCTTGTACTGTATCCATTGTATCATACTATTCTTCTGTACTCTGCCCCAATCAAATTTGTCAATGATGGTTAGTGTCAGCAAAGTGAGGTAAAATGTACTGAACCATATTTCGTTGGTGCAGGTCTAAATATTCTGAGATTAAGAGTATATGTCTAGCCAGACTGCAATTATGGTAGCACTTGAGAAACAAAATCCCATTGATATGTTTTAAGTCACTTCCATTTTGTGTCAATGTGTGTTTAAAGGTGGTAAATCGGCAGTCAGTGCAGAGAAATTATACTTTCAGAAATTTAATTCCTTATATCATAACAAGGAATCTCTGATATATTGTGTTTTTTCTGATTCAGTGGTGGGTCTGATTCCTGGGAGTAATGCTGATTTATTAATACTAGATAAGTCAGATCCCAGAGCGAAATGGGACCTCACAGACTCTAACTTTGTTTTTTTTAACACTGCGGAGACTAGTTACATTCACAAGCATACTTATAACAGAATAAAACATATATTACACTAACAAATAGTTTGGAAAGATTTCCTTATAAATACCAAAAAGGATTCAAGCTCACTTAATTCCTTTTGTCCTGTGCCCTAATGCAGAGACGTGGACATCATTTAGGCTTGGGCTGATAATTGACTAATAAAATCCACACCACATGCCAGGTAACGACCATCTCCAATGAAAGTGAATCTAACCATCACTTTTGACATTCAATGGCATTCTCATTGCTGAATCTCTCACTATTAACATCTTGGGAGGTGCCTTTGATCCAAACCTGAATTGGACCGGCTGTAAATATTGTGTCTACAAGAGCTGGTCAGAAGCTAAAGATTCTGCAGCGTAATTCACCTGTCTCCCCAATGCCATCCACAATCAACAAGGTACAATTCAGGTGCAATGGAATACCCTTCCACTTTCCTGTGTGTGTGCAGTTCCAACAACTCTAAAGAAGCTCAAGACGGTCCAAACCAAATCAGCCTGCCTGATTGGCGCTCAGTCTGCCATCTTCAACATTCAATCTCTCCACTACCAGTTCACAGTAGCCGTTTAGAAGGTGGCTAACCATCACCTTCTCCAGGGCAATAGGGATGGGCAGTAAATGCTGGCTTAGCTGATCCTCCAAGGAACCTAAAACAAACTAAAAATAAACCCTGTTGCTTAAAATGTAATGCAAACATGAGTTCCAAAAAGAACAGTTTCTAGTAGTCTTGCTGGATTTCTTATTAGGGAATTTAACATTTGTTTTTCCACTCCCATTAGAGATTGAAGTGTCAAACTGTGGGTAGAGCTGGAAGACATTAGTGAGGTTTTAATGAATCTTTTACATCTGTATTCACAATAAAGAAGAATTATGTATGTATCAAAGTCATGGAAAAGGAGTATGATATACTTGAACAAATTGAGATGGAGGAGCTGTTAGCGGTTTAGCAGACTCCTCAGGCCCAGCTGCGATATATTCCATACTGCTGTGGGAAGCGAGGAGAAAATTGCAGGGGCTTTGAAATTAATTTTCAAATCCTCACTGGACAGAGTGGTGCCAGACAATTGGAGGATAGCTTGTTCAAGCAGGGTGGTGTAGATAAATCAGAGATCCATAGGCCAGTGAGTTGAACATAAGTGGTAGCAAGACTCTTGAAAAGAAATTCTGAGGGACATAATTAATCTCTACTTGGAGAGTCAAAGATTAATCAAACATGACTTTATTCAGGGGGAAATCATGTCTGATAGATTTGGTTCAGTATTTTGTGGAGGTGACTGGATGTGTGTATGAGGGTTGTGCAGTGGATGTAGTCTACTGGACTTTGGTTAGGCTTTTGCCGAAGGTCTCACATGGGAGACTGGTCAATAAAGCAAGAGCCCATGGGATCCAGGGCAGTTTAGCAAATTGGATCCAGAATTGACTTAGCAGCAGCAGGAGGCAGGGTATGATAGTTGACAGTTATTTTTGTGACTAGAAGGTTATATCCAGTGGTGAATGCAAGGCTTGGTGCTGGGTCCTTTACTGTTTGTACAGCGTATTAATGATGTAGACATGAATGTAGGAGGTTTAATTGGTAGGTTTGCAAATGACACAAAAATTGATAGCGTGGTAAAAAGCAAAGAGGTAAGCATTATATTACAGAATTATATTGACAGGCTGGTCATATGGGCTGAACTATGGCGATTGGAATTTAATCCTGAAAACTGTGAGGTGATACCTTTTGGAAAGACTGACAAGGCAAGAGAGTATCCAAAAAATGGTGAGACCCTAGGAGGTGCAGAGGATCAGAAGTGCCCTGGTGTATGTGTCCACAGAACCTTGAAGGCAACATGTGGTTGAGGTGGTTAACTATTGGGATTTTTGCTTTTGTTAGTCAAGGCATTGGAAGTTATGATGGAGCTGTCTAAGATATGAGTTAGGCCACAGCTGGAGCACTGTGTGCAATTCTGGTCACCAATGTAGGGGACGGATACGATTGCGTGAGAGAGGGTGTAGATGCAATAAGCTGGAAGTTGCCTCAACTGGGAGCATTTCAGCTACGAAAAGAGGTTAGATAGGTTGGTGTTCTTTTTGTTAGAGCGAAGAAGGCTGAGAGGTTCCTGATTGCAGTGTACATTTTCTTTGCTGTATCTCTCTTTTTTAAGAACGAAACTACTTGCCCTTATCACTTCATTTTTTAAGAATTGTAAAATCTCATTAAAAATGAATGTAAACAAACTGGCCTGCAGGCTTCTCACCAACCTGACAAGAGCAACTCTCTGAAATAAAGCTATAGTCCAGTCCCCCTTCTGTTTAACACTCACAATACAAAATATAAATCAAACTTAAAGTTAAGCAATGTTCCTAACAGTACTCTTCCCTACTTCGTAAATAGAGTGCACGCACCCAAAGCAAATGAATAGTGTGCATCTGAATGAAGCCAATGTCAGGCAGTATGTTTATGTGGATATATCTTGGTCCAATGTCACAGATTCTTGTATCAACTGAGTCAGAATATATAATCTCACTGGAATGCTTTTCAACATTAAAAGTGCTATGCATATTAAAATTGTGGCTGTAGGGGCCATTGGCCCGGGCCAGTATTTCTGCTGTGAGGCCATTTTTTGTGAAGAGTAAAAAATGCAAGAATCTTATCTGTTTAAGCTCAATGCGAGGCAGATAAAGTTATCATTGAACTGTGGAAAATTTGGTATCGCTGAACTTCCTGTTAATTTGAAACTTTCCTGTTTTTGAACTGTCAGCTAAGAATGTAACCTACATTTAAATGCTTCTCCATTTATATGCTTCAGAGAAAACATAAATCTCTACTGTATGACAGTATTATTATAAGTCTAGAACCAAGACTAATTGGAGAAAAGAAATACTGACAACAGCCTGGTGTAGTCTGTTACAGATGCACACAAATTACAGATACATAAAGTGTTGATGTGAAGACATTGCCTTTTAAGTTTGCTGCATTTACTCAAAAGGTAATTTTAAAATGTTGTGTGTTCTTAGCATATAGTAAATTGAAATGGTGCTCTTACAATTTTTATTACATGAAGAGTTCCAGTATTCCAATCCAGTGATGATTTTTTCTAGGTCCTTACCTTTTTTCTAGGTAAGCTGGAATGGGTTGGCTTTTTTTTTGTTGTCAAATTTATTATATTATGCAGTGCAGTTACAAACTTAAGATTCCACATTAACCACTAATTGTTTCTTGCTGGACAGGTTTGATATTCTACATTCAGGCAGTTCTTTTATTTTCCATCTTCTGAAGTAGAAATATTAAATAGCATTTTGATATTTTTCAAGGTGGTAATACATCTGAAAATATTGCATGCAGGTCACAATACAATCAGCCACTTCTGTTAGCAACTGCTTCTTCAATTGAGCCAATCATGTAAAAGGACTGCTCAAGCACATGGTAATATTGACCTCGAAGGGTTATTTGAAAGTTTTTGATGGTCTCCTTAAGAGGCACCAACTTTCCAGGATGACCCATGATCATCTCGGCAATTTGGAAAGGCTGGGATAGGAAATGCTGGAGCACGAGCCACAGTCAGCCTGTCTTCTGACAGTTCGACTATACCCAAAATGGCATTGATATCTTTTAAAGACCTATAATCCTGTAGGATCTTCTGTACATCATGGGCAACATCATAGTTTTCCTGCCCTACAATGTTCAGATCCATAATATGTTTATTCATGGCGGGATTCTGAATGGACTTGTCAGCTAATAGTCCAACTCCTGACCTAATGTAAGAGCGATGATAATTGATGAAACAGCTTTCAGTGGCTGGGCCATGGAAGTTTTGCTGAGGAATACATGCAATGATGTTATTTGGATATAATGTTTGAACCATATTCCTTTGGTTTAGATATTAGCCCGCTTTGACCTGCATTGACTTCAAGTTTGAGATGAAGTGTTGAAACTGACTTCCTTTCTATCCAGTCAGATGACTGTAATTGATCCTATGAACAACATGAAGAAGAACAGAGGAGTTGTTTTAGTACCTTAGCCAACATTTTCCCTCATTGAATGTCACCAGAGCTATTCATCTGATAATTCATCTAGATTCTGTTGATGGGATTTTGACTGTCAGTTCTGCTTTGAACTGCTGCAGTCTGTTTGGTGTAGGTACACCCATAGTGCTATTAGGGAGGGAGTTGCAGGATTTTGCACACAGACTCTGAAGGAATGGTGACATATTTCCAAACCAGGATAATGTGTGGCTTGAAGAGGCACTTGCAGGTGATGGTGTTTTCATGTATCTGCTTCCTTGATGGGAGTGGTCATGTGTTTGGGGTATACTTTCAGAGGAGTCCTGGTGACTTCCTGCGGTGCAACTTGTAAATGGTACACACTTCTACTACTGAGTGTCAGTGGTGGAGGGAATGAATGAATGTGGGTGTGGTATCAGTCAAGTGAGCTGCTTTGTCCTGGATGGTGTCAAGCTTCTTAAGTGTTGCTGATCTGAACTTATCCAGGCAAGTGAGGAGTGTTCCATCACACCATTGACTTGTTCTTTGGGAAGTTGGGAGTTGAATTACTTGCTGTAGTATTCCTAGCCTTGGATATGCTCTTGTAGCCACTGTGCTTGTGTGGCTGGTTCAGTACATTTTCTGGCCAATGATAACTCCATTGATGTTGATATTGGGAGATTTCGTAATGGTAATTCCACTGAAGTTCATAGGGTGATGGTTAGATTCTCTCTTATTGGAGATGGTCATTGCCTGGCGCTTGTGTGGCAGATGTGTTGTTTATCACTTATCAGCCCAAACTTGGATATCCAAGTGTTGCTGCATTTGGACAGAGTCGAGAATAGTGCTGATTCATTGTGCAGTCATCAAGGAACGACCCCACTTTAGCCCTTATCACAGAAGGAAGGTCAGTTTATACTGTATGTTATAAATTACAACATCTTTATTATGTGAAAAAAATGATTCCTTGTGATTTCTGGTTCTTTGTTAATCTCCTTAAATCTGTATCCTGATCCTTGTACAACTGAAGACATTTTCTTCTTGTTTACTCATAAAATCATTCATGATGTTGAACTCCTTCATCAAAATCTCTGATATATGGAGAACAACCTGAGCCTCTCTGTCTCTTGTTAACTATGAAGTGCCTTACCCCTACTAAAACCCATCAGAACAATATCCTTCCTAACATGTGGTCCCCAGAACTAAATCATTTATTCAGTTATTTTAATTCATTAAGAATGGGTACTCTCTGATCAAAGAGTTCATTACACATAATTACCCAGAATTTAATTGTTGGGATCAAGAAATCATTTGAAAGAAACAGCTACTTGTCGAATTGTTTGCCTACACATAATTATGATCTCTCAATGTTAAAATGCCTGGTTATAACATATGTAATGTTAAGAAAGATGTGTTGCCAAAGTTTTTTGTCATGTCAGCCAGAGAATAACACAAGAATTCAGAATTTCAAATCATCTTAACAATTTATACTGGAGGAGAAAGGGCGCTATTTGATTAATAGCCTGACAGTGATTGGCTCAGACGTTGGCCATGGAGAAAGCAACATGTTCCTCAAGCTCCAGGTAATTCACAGAAAGTGCAAGTTTAGAACGTATTCCTTGTATTTGCAACTGACAGGTCCCTGCATAAGAAATGCAAATGAACCATATTATGAGCTCAACTGATTGTCTAAATTGATTGTTATGCAGCTGTTCGCATACTCAGGACTGCTCAGCAAATGCAGCCAAACCGTAAAATTGCATCCAGCAGTAGATGTTGTATCCCCTGCAACTCTCTCATCACCTCTTCGGCCTTGAAACTGCTCGACCACGTCCTGAAGCAAACCAGGTCTTCGACTTGTCTGCCTCCTCTCCACCTATCCTCTCCTCTATCCATCCTCTATCCGCCTCCCCCTCTCTCCCTATTTATTTCAGAACCCTCTTCCCCTCCCCCATTTCTGATGAAGGGTTTAGGCCCGAAACGTCAAGTTTTCCTGCTCCTGTGATGCTGCTTGGCCTGCTGTGTTCATCCAGCCCCATGCTTGTTATCTCAGTAGATGTTGTATTTTGGGTTTTGAGTTTTGCAGTGGGCGGTTAATTGAGCCAGTCTGTTGCTTATGAACAACAGAAGGGACCTGCAATAAAACAAAGAACAGGAGGTCTGAATTAAAAACAGAAATTACTGGAGAAACTCAGGTCCCAATAGGACCTGCAATTAGATTTGGTTTATGTACCTGGTATTGTACATACGTCATATATGTATGGTACATAGTTAAGATCTGGAATGCATTGTCTGAGACTATGATAAATGCAGCCTCAATTGTGGTTTTTAAGAATGTTTTAGACAATTATCTGGAGAAGTTTTTTTAGTAGGGGCTACAGATAAAAGGCATTATTATGGGATTAGGTGGATAAATCTTTGCAAAGAAGATATGTGGCCATTTTTCTTTATTGTAGTCATTGTATGAAAATTGCAGAAACCTGTATCTGATCAAGATGCCCCAGAAATACTGAATATATGTTATGATGCTGTGCGATCTGAAGTTGAGTGCATAACTGAGACTAACTCAGCATTTATGGTATAACTGAAGGACTAAGAGAATGAAAGATGAAAGTATTAGTCACCTGGCAGGAGGTCAGTGCTCTCGGTTAGTTGCAGGGTTTAGATGAGAGCCGTTGTAAAAGTTGGAAAAAAATATCAATTAATGAGGCTCAGGTCGCATCATATTGCAGGTTTATGATGCAGTTGATTCCCTGGATTGATTACCAAATCCCAGGAGACAGAGCCTCTTTCTGTTTTCATCCTCCCCTTCCAGTTGTAAACAGTCATGCTCTGCATGAGATTCAAACCTATATGTGCATTTTCTGAGTCACCTGTCTCGCAGCTTTACAGTATAGACAAGTGTTATAGAGCATTTGATTTGTACATCAGTACCAGACATGTTAAACCTTTTCTCCGTTAGAGTATACCTGATTGAAAATCACTTCCAATCAATGCCTGTGTGTAATCTGTTTCCCTAAATGTAATCTCCCTACTAACTCCTATTTTCATCTAATCATGGCAGGCATTCCAATGGAATATCACAATGTTTCAGTGGTAGAACTCATGTCTGTGAGGCTGAAGTTTGTACGTTAAAGCCCTGCTTGAACACTCAAACAAATAACTTGAGCTGGCACCTGATGCATTGCTAAGTTCTTATCTTCCTGCTCTGCTGATTTCGGTGAACGTGAAAAGTCTTATGAAATAGTGAATATGGTCAGGGTGTTCTTATGGAGCCTTGGCCAATGTTCTTCTCTCAACGAACATCTCATTCTTTTTGCGGGATCTGTCTGATTTGCAAACTGTTGCAGTATTTGCTGTCTTGACAATAAGTTTTTGCATTGACATGGAGCAATTTAAGATGTCTCTAAGCAGTACAAAGCAGCTCCTACTTTTTAAATAACGCAGTGTCTATGTTTGTCAGATCTCAGTGTTGTGTGCCTGTTTCTCTGTGTTCAGTTAGTGTGTTGAATTGTGTCTGTTACAGTGTGTTGCAGTGTCAGCCTGTAGTGTGTGTTGATTGCACAGTATCGGCCTCTAGTGTCTATGTTGCAGTGTGCTGGGCAGTCTCTTTGTTACAATCTGACACATTGTCCAATCTGACACATTGCGCAGAGCTGTTCCTGTGTCACAGTTGTGTCTGGGTTATGTCTCTGTTTGCAGTCTCTGTGTATTAGTTGTTTGTTTAAATTTCTACTGGGTGCCTAATCCTAATGCTCATTTTTTAAAATGTTTTCCATGGTCACTGATTTCAAATTCTTTACTTGTTTCAGCGCTCTGGAGCATGGTTTTAAGGCATTGACTGGTCGTTCAGTCATGGCTGATAAAAGGAAATTGCAAGGTAAGAGATCAGTATGGATTATTGTACTTTGTTGGGAAGGGAGCGTATTAACACATTCAGTGCGGTCATTCTGATTCCTGTCTCTCTGATCTGAAATCTTATATGTGATGTTTGCGGACCTGAATGTTAAAATATTCAGATAACTGTTCTGAAGAAGGGTGTTATCAGACTCAAAATGTTAACTGTTTCTCTCTCCGTAGATGCTACCAGACCTGCTGAAATTTTCCAACACTTTCTATTTTTGGTACAAATGCTAAATCCTCAGTTTTCAAATGTGGGCTTTGTAGTAAATAAAGATTTATTTAATTTGTTTATTTAAATAAACAAAACAAAGATTTCAGTTTGACCCAAGGTCTCTGGGAAATATCCAAGAATACAAGGACAGTGAGAAGGGGGTGAAAGACAGTGAGCAGGGATTAAGGGAACAGTGAGGAGATGGTGCTGTTGCTATGAGTAGGGGAGTTGTGTGGACGGGGACACAGAGATTTTGAGAGGAAGGAGCAGTGAGGAAGTGAGAATTATTTGTGTTCCAATGAAGAGAAGCATAATATGCATAAGAGTTTTAGTTTTTGGGATACTGTGGAATATGTCTGCGTTTCTAAACTTTGAAAAAGTCCATTGTCCTTTGAGTACAATGCGGAAGTGTACAATCATAGTGTGACAGTGTGTATCTGGTTTATCCGAATGTTTCCTTTAAGCGTTTGATTAAGGGTAAAATCGCTGGACACAAAGCATTAATCGTGCTTTCTTCCCACAGATGCAGAATTGCTGAGTTTCGTCAGCGATTTCTGTTTTTGCTTCAAATTTCCGGTATCCGCAGTTCTTTGTTTCATTAAAGTTTTTTCCCATCAGTTTTAAGGTTAATGTAAAATATAATTAGCCATATGAGCGCACAGTGGATACTGAAATTCAAAAGGAACATTAACTACTTCAATTTGCTGTCATGCAGGGGAAATTGACCGCTGTCTGAAGAAAGTCAGTGAAGGTGTAGAAACCTTTGAAGACATCTGGCAAAAGGTAGAGTTGGTCAAAGTTGGCTGCTTCCGTTTCGCAGCATGTTGAGATCAGATTCCTCTAGGTTATTCACGTGCTGATGTACTTGTTTTCTGTTAACGTGATTGTTACCATGGTTTTCCATTTCTAACAGAACAAACCATTAAAGATTTTACATCTCACGCTAAACTCATATATTTGTGTGCCCTCAACAGCAAAACTAAGATGCAATTAGCTTGCCAAAAGAAATCTTGATTATGCCCATCCAGTCATCTCTTTCCATCAGAGGGCACTTTTGTCCCAGTTTCTCAAATATCCTTTATGAAGGATTATGATTTTTGAAATTTAATACATATTTTTGACAATTAACTGCTTACGCAAACTGCAGACTTTGTAGCGGCATTTTCCCATATTCCTATCCCATAACATCAGGGTACAATTTATGTGATTTTTTTTGTTGTTGTAAAACGGAATTAACATTGCAGCAGTGATTTTTTTTTAAATTAAAGAAACTAAACTATATACAAAATGCTGAAGAGGGAAGCGTTATCATGCTTGAAGGAATCTTTTCAGTGACTATAAAAAGGAAATTTGTCAGTATGTTGAACACAAAAACTAGTATATATTTCAGCCAAGTTTAGTTTGATGAAGGAGAAATTAGTGATGACAAGAATCTCTGGAGACAGTTCCAGGAATGTTGGGTGTTCTTCACCTCTGTTGAATTTTCTGGTTGCCCTGTGATGATCAAATGTTGCGCTTCGAGGGCAGAGGGCACCATTATTGCTGAGCCCAGGTTTTCTTCATCTCTTTTGTCTTCCTCTTTCTTTCAGTTGTCTTAATTCTAAACTCTTTTCTTTTTTTTTAACTTCACCCTTTTTCTCTTCTCCAATCTGGGCTTGACATTATGGTGTGGGACCTTACCCAATGACGGTGAGATTATGAGATCTGAGGGCAGAAAGATTAGTTTGAATTGTTAAAACAGCATTTTGTTTGTAGCGTTCGGTCCTCTGTTGAAACTGCTGTATAAATGTTGATGCCACAGAATTGCAGAGGGCTGCTGAACTGATAGAACTAGCTGCTCACCTATTACGAGTGCCCACTATCTTTACGTTTTTGTGTGATGATATTTGGAGGTTCTTTCCTTTTTTTTAAGCTCTTGTATAATTTGTCGAGTTTACACTTCATGGTTAATTCATTTTTCATTTACCAATATTGGTAATTTTACATGTACTCAACATGCTAAGACTTCCAGGCTTTCCTTCCAATAACACATACTGTTACTGCCTGATGTAGAATGAAGTTTATCCTCTCCTAACTTGTATAGAATCAGGAAAACCTGTATAATCTGTAAACCGATAGCAGGTAAGTGACAATGATGGCGAGCTTGAGGGTCCAAAGCTCTATAGAATCCCGCCAGTGTGGAAGCAGGCCATTCAGCCCATCGAGTCCATACCAACAGTACAAAGAACATCCCGTCCAGACCCAACTCCATTACCTCATCCCTGTGACCCTGCATTTCCTCTGGCTAATCCACCTAGCCTGCACATCCCTGGATACTGTGGGCCATTTAGCATGGCCAGTCCACGTAACCTGCACATCTTTGGACTGTGGGAGGAAACCAGAGCACCAGGAAGAAAGCCACGCAGACAGGGAGAATGCGCAAACTCCACGTAGACAATCACCCAAGGGTTGGAATCAAACCTGGGCCCCTAGCGCTGTGAGGCAACAATGCTAACCATTTAGCCACGGTGCTGCTGTTACAATGTGGATTGTGACTAGTAGGATCTCATTTATTGGGTTTCCCTTCATAACATAACTGGAAGGTTGCTGTTGAGTATGGATGCGAGCAAATATTCTTCTTCTAATTATTAAGGCCAGTAAAATAATCCAATCGCTGAATATAAAGTTTATTATCAATTCACACAGCACACTAGTGAAATATTCAGCAAAGTGAGTGATTAACTACTTAGGTACTGACAGTTCAAGCTTTGGTGCAGTGAAAGTGACGTGAGCTTCCAAAGTGTCAGTATGATAGCTTTATGTCAGTTAAAGGATCCACAATGTGAGTTTTAGACAGAAGAGCAATGTTTGCAGAAATTGAATGACTGAGGAGGAAATCCAACTGGAAAGCTTAGATATTGGTTAAGAGACATTGGCTATGACTGAAGTACTGAAAATTTTTTTAACCTTAATTTCTTAAATAACCCAGTTGAGGTTTTTATCTACCTGTATTTAACTGTGTGACAGATGAAAACACAGGAAACTGAGTCGATCAATTTCATGCTTTTGACATGAAGGCCAGTGATCTGCTGTAAGCAAAGCCTTGATGGCTCAACCTAGGTTGTCAAGAATGTGATTCAGTTGATCCTACTTCATAGAGCAAACCTGAATTCTGAGGTAGTGACACATACCATTAAAGGTTTGATTAGCAATGACAACAATGCCCATTTTAACGGCGTCTTCTTATAAACAGGTTCACAGTGCAGCGAACGCAAATCAGAAGGAAAAATATGAAGCTGACCTGAAGAAAGAAATAAAAAAACTGCAGGTGAGAGGGAGGGCCCAAAGTGAAGGATTTTGTTTGCAGATATGTGGCTCTACCAGTTGGAGTAATATGCAGGCAGGTCACTGCATTTACTCAGCTGAATGCTTCAAAACAACTTGTCTGTTAGTGAAAATATTGTTTCCTTACCTCCAAAATTTGGTACCTTCTTTAATTCTTTAACTGTGAGCGTTGCTGGCAAGGCCAGCTTCTGTTTACCATCCATAATGCTCGTGAGAAAGTGCTACTGAGCTGCCAGGTTGAATTCTGCAGTCCATCTGGTGTGGGAATTCCCATGATACTATTGAGGAAGAGAGTTGCAGGATTATGATCCAGTGACAATAAAAGAATGGTGATGTATTTCCAAGTCAGGGTTGTATGTGTGACTTGGAGAGGAACATGCAAGTGGTGGTCTTCCCATATGTTTGCTGCCCTTTCTTTCTGTGTGGTAGAGGGTTGTGGGTTTTGGAATACGCTGTCGAAGGTGCCTTGGTGAGATACTGCTATGTATCCTGTAGATGATACACACTTGCCATTGTATGTCAGCACTAGGGCAATGAATGTTTAAGTTGGTGGCTGGGCTGCCGATCAAACAGAAAGCATTCTCATTATGTGTTGTCGAGTTTCTTGTAGGAGCTGCATACATTCAGTTAAGTAGAAAGTATTCCATCACATTCCTCATTTGTGTCTTGTAGATGGTGGACAGGCTTTATGGAGTCAAGTGATGAAATACTCACTTCAGAATTCTGGTCTTCTCATGTAGCCACAGTATTTATATATCTGGTCCAATTCAGTTCTAGTTAATAGTAACCCCAGAATGTTGATGCTAGGGGATTCAGTGATGGTAATACCATTGGGGAGAGCATGGAACTGTCTCTCAGGGTTTGAGTGAAGATTTGTATCTCGGATGCTGGTTGTAGATGGTAGTGTGTTCACTGAGCTGGGACGTTTGATAGCCTTACTAGGTGACGTCCTCAGTGCTGTGGAGCCTCCTGTGAAGCGCTGTCATCTTGTGCCAGTTTGAATTTACATGGTCTGGTTTTTGCTGCTTCTGGTAAGTGCCGATTCCAGCTGTGCGTTGTAATGGTGGGTATATCGGATCGAATTCAATGTGTTTGTTGATGGAGTTCGTGGATGAATGTCAAGTCACCGAGCATTCTCTGGCTGTCAGAGATAAAAGGTACTGCAGATGCTGGAGAATCCGAGATAACAAGCATGGGGCTGGATGAACACAGCAGGTCAAGCGGCATCATAGGAGCAGGAAAACTTGACGTTTCGGGCCTAGACCCTTCATCAGAAATGGGGGAGGGGAAGAGGGTTCTGAAATAAATAGGGAGAGAGGGGGAGGTGGATAGAGGATGGATAGAGGAGAGGATAGGTGGAGAGGAGGCAGACAAATCGAAGAGACGGGGATGGAGCCAGTAAAGGTGAGTGTAGGTAGGGGGATAGGGAGGAGAGAGGTCAGTCCAGGGAGGACGGACAGGTCAAGGGGGCGGGATGATGTTAGTAGATAGGAGGTGGGGGTGTGGCTTGAGGTGAGAGGAAAAACAGGTTAGGGAGGTGGAAATGAGCTGGGCTGGTTTTGGGATGCGGTTGGGGAAGGGGAGATTTTGAAGCTTGTGAAATCCACATTGATGCCATTGGGCTGCAGGGTTCCCAGGCTGAATATGATTTGCTGTTCCTGCAGCCTTCGGGTGGCATCACTGTGGCATTGCAGGAGGCCAAGGATGGACATGTCGTCTGAGGAATGGGAGGGGGAGTTGAAATGGTTCGCAACTGGGAGGTGCAGTTGTTTGTTGCGAACTGAGCGCAGGTGTTCTGCAAAGCAGGCCCAAGCTATGCCTGCCTCTTTGTAGGTTATGTGGAACAATCCCTCTTCTGTACCTACGCTGGCCCTAAACCCCACCTCTTCCTCCGTTACATTGATGACTGCATCGGCGCCGCCTCATGCTCCCACGAGGAGCTCGAACAGTTCATCCAATTCACCAACACCTTCCACCCCAACCTGAAGTTCACCTGGACCATCTCCAACACTTCTCTCTCCTTCCTGGACCTCTCTGTCTCCATCTCAGGCAACCACCGAGAGACAGATGTCCATTTCAAGCCCACTGACTCCCACAGCTATCTGGAATACACCTCCTCCCACCCACCCTCCTGCAAAAATGCCATCCCCTATTCCCAATTCCTTCGCCTCCGCTGCATCTGCTCCCAGGATGAGACATTCCACTCCCGTACATCTCAAATGTCCTCATTCTTCAAGGACCGCAACTTCCCCCCCACAGTGGTCGAGAACGCCCTCGACCGCGTCTCCCGCATTTCCCGGAACACATCCCTCACGCCCCGTCCCCGCAACAATAACCAAAAAAGAATCCCCCTCGTCCTCACGTACCACCCCACCATCCTCCGGATCCAACGCATCATCCTCCGACACTTCCGCCATCTGCAATCAGACCCCACCACCAAAGACATTTTTCCCTCCCCACCCTTATCTGCCTTCCGGAGGGACCACTCCCTCCGCGAATCCCTTGTCTGCTCCACACTCCCCTCCAGCCCCACCACACCCGGCACTTTTCCTTGTAACCGCAGGAAGTGCTACACCTGCCCCCACACCTCCTCCCTCACCCCAATCCCAGGCCCCAAGAAGACTTTCCACATCAGGCAGAGGTTCACCTGCACATCTGCCAATGTGGTATACTGCATCCGCTGTACCCGTTGTGGCTTCCTCTACATCGGGGAAACCAAGCGGAGGCTTGGGGACCGCTTTGCAGAACACCTGCGCTCAGTTCGCAACAAACAACTGCACCTCCCAGTCGCGAACCATTTCAACTCCCCCTCCCATTCCTCAGACGACATGTCCATCCTTGGCCTCCTACAATGCCACA
>JAHRHZ010000008.1:20033020-20070050 GCA_024137785.1 Ginglymostoma cirratum | reverse complement strand
TGTCCGTCCTCCCTGGACTGACCTATCTCCTCCCTACCCCCCCACCTACACTCACCTTTACTGGCTCCATCCCCATCTCTTCGACTTGTCTGCCTCCTCTCCACCTATCCTCTCCTCTATCCATCCTCTATCTGCCTCCCCCTCTCTCCCTATTTATTTCAGAACCCTCTTCCCCTCCCCCATTTCTGATGAAGGGTTTAGGCCCGAAACGTCAAGTTTTCCTATTGGCTGTCCTCTGTTTGGCTTGTCCTTTGATAGTAGTGTTGTCCCAGTTGAGAGTGTGGTTTTTTTCCTCATCTGTGTGTATTGAAACCAAGGGCATCTGGTTGTGTTGTTTAATTGCTAGCTGGTGTTCGTGGATGGGGTTGCTAGTTTCTGCCTTTGTCCCACGTAGTGTTTTGTGCAGTCTCTGCATGGTATCCTGTAAACTACATTCGCCCTGTCCATGGTATCTATTGGGTATTTAATCCTGGTCAGTTGCTGTCTTAGTATGCCTGCTGGTTTGTGTGCTGTCATGATTCCTAGCGGTCTGAGTAGTCTGGCTGTCAATTCTGAGGTGTTTTTTATATATGGTACGGCGGTTATTGTTTCATGTTTTGGTGTGTCCTGGTTGTGTTGTCTGTTGGCTAGGCATCTATGGATGAAGCTGTAGGGGTATCCATTCCTAGTAAAGACCTTGTACACCAGCTAGCAATTAAACAACACAACCAGATGCTCTAGGTTTCAATACACACAGATGAGAAAAACCACTCTTTGAACTGGGACAACACTACTATCATTGGACAAGCCAAACAGAAGACAGCCAGAGGATTCTTGGAGGCTTGGCATTCATCCACGCACTCCGTCAACAAACACATTGAATTAGATTCAATATACCGACCGTTACAATGCACAGCCGGAACCGGCACCTACCGGAAGCAGCAAAAACCAGACCATATAAATTTAAACCGGCACAAGATAACAGCGCTCCACAGGAGCCTCCACAGCACTGAGGATGTCACCGAGTAAGGGGACAAAACATCTGCTATCAAACGTCCCAGCTCGGTGAACACACCAACATCTGAAATAGAGATACTAGGTACTGCAGATGCTGGAGAATCCGAGATAACAAGGTGTGGAGCTGGATGAACACAGCAGGCCAAGCAGCATCGTAGGAGCAGGAAAGCTTGACGTTTCGGGCCTAGACCCTTCATCAGAAATGCATTTCTAACATCTAACATCTAACATCTGAAATATCTCTGGTAGGACGTGGCCATTCTCTAGCACATGCCTGGTATGAATGTTACTTGCCGTTTTTCAGCCCAAACCTGAAAGACGTCCACATCTTGTTGCACTTGAACATGGACTGCTTCAGTATCTGAACAACATCTAATGAAAAGTAATAGAGGGAAGGTCAATGATACAGTAGCTGAAGATGGTTGGTTTGAGAACCTGTTGCGAGGAACATTGTGAAGATATCTTGAAACTGATATAATTGACATCTAATGACCACATCCATCTTTCATTGCGCTACATATCACACCAACCAGCAGAGAGATTCCCCTAATTCCTTGATTGCATAGTTGGTCAAATGCTGCCTTGTTTCAAGGGTAGTCATGGTTACTTCTTACCCCTGTCTGTTCCAACTTTTATGTGGGGAGTAAAATCGTTTTCACACTTTATATACAATGAATTATTGGTAAAATGTCAAGGTAAATTCAGCAGCTATTTTAGGCACTGTAAGCAAGATTCCAACAAAAATGGCAGAGGCAGGTGACAAGCTGGTACAGTTAAATAGTCTCCTTTAAATGTGACATATACTTAATTTTATAGCATTGGCTTCTTAGTTTTCTTCCGAAACATAAAGGTGTTGTTATGCTAGACTGCATGTTACTAATGAAGAGTAAAATTAAAAGCTGAAAAGGAGAGCACAACAATGGGACAAGCTGCTAGGTACATCACAAAAGGGGTTCCTTTGTTAGACTGTAGCAGAGATTCAGGCTCCTGATGAGAGTATTAATCACTTAGCCTTTGTCAGAAATAGTGAATTGTGACACAACAGAGCAGCCCCTCACCATTCTGTGTTCTCTTGGACTCATTGTCTTCATGTGTATCAGAGGCTGCTGAGTTGTGCTAAGGTGCTCCATCTGTAGCTTTGGAGGCCTCACTCACCCTTCTGCAGCCTCTGGGTGACAGGTCCAGTTGTTTTGGGGAATTAGAATCGAATTGGAAATGGATTTAATAAACAGGTAAGTTAATGGCTGGATAATCTTCCAAAGGTAGTAAAATTAATTTACAGTTCATCTCAAATCAATGATCTAGTTGTATTTTCTCATATAACTTCACCATCAAAGGGGAGAATAAAATGTAAAGTTTGAAACAACTTTTTGAACCTATTTGAAACTTTTTAAATGAATGCTGCCTCTTAAAGTCAGTGTACATAGATTAGAAAGGAATCTGACATTACAGAACTAGTTTTTGTTACCTTAAATCCTGCTTTTTTTAATCTCTAACTCAACTCAAGGAGGCATATTTTGAGGTAAGTGTTGAATGTCCATACTAAAATAAATGAGATGCTGACATCATTGAAACAGTACCACAGAAATATTTTTGAATGTGTTAATGCATTTGCTAAAAATAGCACACAGAGGAAACTACTGGCATTCAAACAAAAATACAAATAAGGAAACTTCTAAGTAGTCATGCCAGTACAAAATTGTTATCCCAGGAATCCCCACGGTTAGACCCGTTTCATCTGATTTTTTTGTTCAGCTTTAAAGTCTTGATGCAGTGCCTTTACAGACTTCCCATTTCTTGAAAGGGCCTTGGATCAGTCTGTTGTAAGTATTGATTTGAATACAAGGGCTACAGGTTTAATGTCATTCTTCCCACCAGTGGTTTAACTTTGTTGTGTTGTGTTCTGTCTGCAGAGGTTGCGAGACCAAATAAAGACATGGGTGGCCTCCAACGAAATCAAAGACAAGAGGCAGCTGCAAGAAAACCGAAAACTAATTGAAACGGTAAGGTACCATTGCTGCACTTTACAGTGCCTGATTGCGCTATCGTATTGTTTGGAGTACCTTCTGTTCTGTACCACACTCACATCATGCGTTCTGCGTAATAGCATGTGCTTACTCCACTACAGCTGATCAGGGCTTTTTCCGGTAGGTCGTCCTGTGGCTTTACTATGACTCTGTGTTTGCATCAGACAGTAAGGTGTAGATTGGAGCATAGCGTCAACCAGAAAATTTGCTGATTTCCCTCTGCTGTTGTTTGTGCTGGACTTTGTAATTTTTTTCCTTGCATTTTGGCTGTTGCATAAAAATATCTTCCCTTTAGTCCCACCAGCTATTCTGATATTGGATCGTTTTGTGCCATTGCTTCATTATCTTTTACTGAACTGTACTTCATGCCTATTCCCTACTGTAGCATTTAACACAATTCACTTTTGAGTGTTGCTGTGTCAAGACTCATTTTCTTGAAGTTTTTTGACTTGCACTCATCAGGACAATTTGCAAACGTACCAATAAAGGGGGAAACCAACATTTACGCTTCTTGAGAGGAGAGTGCTGATTGGTTGAGAGGTTGCAATGGAGAATGTAGAACTTAAAACAATTCAGTCAGCATCTTCTCTCAAATCAGCATAAATGTTGGTTTTCCCCTTTACTGGTACGTTTGTGAATTTTGTAAGTCAAAAAACTTCAACAAATTGTAACGTTGTGGAGCTGGATGAACACAGCAGGCCGAGCAGCATCAGAGGAGCAGGAAAGTTTTGGTTGAGACCCTTCATCCAGCTCCACAACCTTTTATCTCAGATTCTCCAGCATCGGCAGTTCCTACTATCTCTTCAACAAAGTGTGTTGTGTTTCAGCAATATTCAAGTTCTGTAGGACCAAATGTTTTTAATACTCCACTCTGTTCAAAGCCCTACTTCCTGCCTGATCTCAGGAGATTCACACAGACTTGTCCCTGCATTTTCATATGAAGTACAGTGAAAGGGATGCATTAGTTAATGACATTGTCAGTTTAAGTCACAAACGGAAACGGAAACTGAAACTGGGAGACTATGGTTTTGTTGTAGATCTCACTAAAACTGTGGGGGATAAAGACCAGAAACGCGTGGATGCTGAGTACTAACTGCAGTGATGCATGTGCATGACATGGTCACATGCTGAATTTTGATGGCCTTAACTAGGGGAATTCTTTAATTTCTGCATGTAATTTAATACTTGCTTTTTATTGAAGGAACCGATGAGTTTAATATGTCACTGCGATGATAATATATGTATCTGTGTCCAGGTTTTTGGTTCCACTGCAGGCTCAACCTAAGTTTCCTATAATATCCAGAGGTTTAAGTTTCGAGTGTGGGGTGTCATCCTGACACTCTAACCTCCCGTCCTCACCTATTGAGAATTTGGTTGGTTGTCTTATGCTAAAGGAAGATATATAAGCATTGGAAAGCAGTCCAGAGAGATTTAACTAGGTTGATCCCTGGATATGAGGGTTTTTTCTTACGAGAAGAGGTTGTGTAAATTGGCCTGTACTCATTCGAGTTTAGAAGAATGAAAGGCGACCTTATTAAAATATATACAATTCTTAGGGAGCTTGATAGAATAGATGCAGAGAGATTGTTTGCTGTTTTGGGAGAGTGTAGGCCCAAAGAGCATAATCTCAGAATAAGGGGTCACCCTCAGATTTTTTAATCAGTAAGGGAATCAAGGATTATAGGGTAAAATTGGGAAAGTGGAGTTGAGGATTATCGAATCAACCATGATCTCATTGAATGGCAGAGCAGACTCAGTGGGTTGACTGGCCTACTTCTGCTCCTGCATCTTATGGTCTTGTCCTGAGTTGCTTTGTGATTATTGAGTGAAAGGAGGAAAACTCACCACCTCATTGCAAGTATAACCCCATCAGCCAATCACCAAAGAGCCTGTGGCTTGTCTTGGCCAGCTGATATGAGGCAGTGAGTGTAAAGAATGAAGAGTGTGGTTTCTAAATCTCAATATATGGTTTAAGTATTTAAATCTTCTCTATAAAGCAAATGGAAAGGTTCAAGATAGTGGAAAGAGAAACGAAGACCAAAGCCTATTCTAAAGAAGGGCTGGGATCAGCAACGAAGGTGGATCCCGCACAGAAGGAAAAGGAAGAAATCTGTCAGTGGCTGACGGTGAGTGATGCCAGTGTAGTCCAGATGCTTTTCAGTGGGCCAGTGCTGATACAGCTCAGGCCAGCTCAACAAGTCCACTGTTGCTCCCAGTACCAGCACATTGTAAGCGAAAAGAAAAAGTAATGTGGTGAGGTGTGAAGCCCTACCTTGCTGGGAGCACTGCTAGGTTCTTTCTCTGCTTTTTCTTTATTTGCATCGTTTTGTTAAATTTTTTGTGGGGTGGATTGCTTGTTTTATTTTTTTTTTTTTTTTGCATTTGATGTTATTTATCCTCGGTTTTCTTTTCTTTTATTATTTTTTTCTTGTGCAAGTTTCTTCGGCCTCATTGCTACCTCCTCCTTGCCCTGGGATGCCTTACCAAGTTCATGGCACTACATAAATGTAAGTTGTTTTTATGCACAGGCCTGATGCTGGTAGTGCCAAAACACGCAGTTTCGTTGCTACTGTCATTCAGGAAGTCTTCACCTGCAGTGTTACTCAGTGGAATCACTGTCACTTTGTCTTTCCACAAGTGCAGCTGCAGAGGGCAGTAACCAGTAAAGAACGTGCATGAAGGAGGTGGTAATGAACCAACCATCAGTCAGAGTCCACAAGGGATGTTAGGTGGATTTAGCTGACTCATAGTTAAATGGTCTGTGTCGTTTAATGTTATCATTGTTATTATGTTGCCTTTGAATTAGCTGGAATTATTAAAACATACAGATCAACGGAAATGTTGGATTAAAGACAGACTCCACAAATCTGGAATTGAAGAGGATGGCCTGAGAGTTGATAAACTGTATTTCACTGATTTCATGACTAGTTGGTATATTGGGATGTGGTGTTTGTCCTTTGCCTACGAAATTTTACAGTTATAATTATTTTAATCAACCTGTTCAGACACGCTATAGCATATATCTGGCAGGTGGGGCTTGAACCCAGATCTTCTGGCCTTGAGGTAAGGTCACTACTTCTGCGCTGCAAGACACATCTATGTTGCAGCTACAGATAATTTTAAACAACCTGTTCAGATATGTAATGACACCCCTAGAAAAGGTAGGACTTGAACCTGTATCTTTTGGCTTAGAGAGAGCGACATGACCACTGCAAGAGTACCAAAAAAACCAATCACAACAGGATCCGAACTTGCAATATTCTGAAAACATCACAATCCACCCCAAAGTCAGATGCATTAGGCCATCGGACCATCAGATTTAATGGCAAAGGCAGCAAATGCTTTGTTTTGTGGCTAATGAGAAGTAGCGGAGGATGATTTGAGCCCACTGAGCTCTGGATTATGGACTCAGCATATTTTCGCTGCGCCACTCTGCTAAACTTGCTGGTTTGGACATGCAATGACACACCCCAGGGCAGATGGGACATGAACTTGGATCTACTGGTCTAGAAATAGGGTGATATTTCTAAGTAACTTGATCAGAGATGTTATGACACACTACTGGAGCAGGTGGGATTTGAACCTGGGCCTCCAGGCTCCAAGGTGGAGACCACTGCGCTATAAGACCCATCCGAGTTGCAATTATCTCCCTACTGACTGACAGCTAAATGGCAGATTAGTGTATGGCCTGCTTGCCTTGCTGTCTAACAAGGCCTTTTGATGAGCAGTCCTGTAAGTAAGTTATGTAAAATATTGACATTTGGAGAGGGATTCTAATTAATTGTGCAAACCTATTTTTTCAAGATCTGTCTTTCATTTCAGAATACGATAGACACATTAAATATGCAGGTGAGTCAGTTCAGCTAATTTTATTTTGAATTTCTTTTAAACACAGTTAATTTGTTTTTGAGCCCCATTCAATGCCATTCAAATATGTGAAGATAATTATGTTTTTGTTCCCAGGTTGACCTCTTTGAAAGTGAAATGGAAACTTTGTCAGCGGTGACAAGGAAAAAGAAAGGTGAAAAAGAGGTAGGGATTAAGTAAATACTTGAGTACTCAGCCCACCATTACCGAGAGACCCTGTGATGTATTGCATGCTCCTGCAATACCTTGTGCAAAGATACCACCTGTGATCATGTTGAACATAACATCAGGCTTTCTGCATATTCATTTTGTGACTGCAATTTTCTTTACCTTGTTGACTGTAGTTTTCTTCACTTGTTAATTGTGGCCATGTTGTTAATTATGGGGATTTCCAGCTTATTTAGCAAGTCACAGTTGTCACAAGAATGCATTGTTAACGTGTCTCAGTTTTTTCCTGTTAAACATTGGAGAGAGTGAAGTCATCATCTTCAGTCCCTGCCGCAATTCTGTCACTCACTTCTACAACCGTTCTGATCGACTGAACCAGTTGTTTGCAATCTTGGCACCATATTCAACCTGCGGTTGAGCTCCTGACTTCATTCTATTTCTTACAAAGATTGAATACCTTCACTGCTTCCAGTCCTTCAATGCCTCGTTTTTAAAATTCTTAACCTTGCGTCTAAAGCCTTCCATACTTGACCCTGCCTATCTCTGAATTCATTTCCAACCCAACAACCTTGCCTCTCCTGGACCCACCTCAAGCTCTTATGAACCTTTCATTCTCCTAGGTTTTAGTCTTCTCGACGTCTGTCCTTATAAACTCCCTTGCCTCCCATCTGTCACTCCCTTTAAGGCTGTCTTCTTTAATGAACCTTTCATCAATTCCTCCTAATGTTTCCTTATCTATTTCATAAAATCAAAACTAAAAGGGACTTTCAGCCTGTTGTGTCTATACCAGCTGTCTGTAAAAATCAGCCCAGCTAGTCCCCTTGTCTTTCCCTGTCATTTTGGAATTCTTGTCTCTTCTTGAACACCGACAGTGTCCATTTTTGTCTGATTGTGCCTCTAGAGCATTGACAAATGGTTTTTCTATGCTAAAAGTGCTATATAAATGCAATCATAGATGGTTTTAGTAAAGGAAATTGCCTAAATCTTTGTTAAAAGAACCTTAGAATTTTCTTTACAAGACTTGTTTACCTCAGTACTTTTAATAAATATGTTTTCAAACAGCTTTTAGGTCAGCACTGTGATTGCTGTACATACTATTTGGTATGTCATATCCAGTTTAAAAGGTGCATCATGGCTTTTCTGCATGGCAGCCAAGCAACAGAGGATTGTTTGCAGAGGTGTGCACGACCTCGCCCTTATGTCGGAAACTCCCTGTGAAGCAGAACTATGTCATGGATTTTAGGCTGTGTCAGCTTGGCACAGATAGAGGCACCCGAACCTTCAAGCCAAGCACCTAATCTAGGCTAGCACTAAACTGCAGTACCATGGAGCGCTGGAGTGTCAACTGGGCATTATCCTGGACGAGACATTGAACTGAGTCAGCACTTCCTTATTCAGATAGATATCGAACATTCTACAGTAATTTTTGAAGAAGAACGGATATTTGTTCCAGTGACTCGACCAGAATCTATCCTTCAACTAATAACTCCAAAACAGATTAACTGACCCATTCGCCGCGCTGCTGTTTATGGGACCTGACTTTGTATAATTTATCCGCTACTCCTGCCTATAAAACCACAGTAACAGCACTCTATAAGCAATTGGCTGAGAGGACGAGAAAAGTGAAAGAAACACGTTGTTGTGATATGGATCATAATCCACGGACTATTTATATTTTGCTAGTCTATCTTCTTACTGAGATAAAGTGTGTAAACATCCACTAATCTTGAAAATAATAATGTAGTCTTTTTCAAGTCTGATTTTCTACATCTGAACCGATTGCTTAGCCCTTTATTTAACCCATGGAAATCTTTCTGCAGAAACAAGACAGGTTAGAAGAATTGAAGCAACACATCGAGAGGCACAGGTATCACATTAAAATGCTGGAAACTCTGCTGCGCATGTTAGACAACAGCACAATAGAAGTGGACCAGATTAAGAAGATCAAAGATGATGTTGAATACTATGTTGATTCCTCTCAGGACCCGGACTTTAAAGAAAATGAATTTTTATACGATGATCTTGATCTTGAGGAGATAGGTAAGAGTATTCTCATTTTGTTGCATGTCAGGTGGTTCTCCTGCAACCAATGGCAGAGCTGCTCTAAGCTGACAAATGGGAGGCAACTTTTACTGGCTAAAGCAGAGATGTGTGTACCCTGTGTCTCTATTAGAAGAAGACCTACAGCTTGAGGAGTTTCTACCTGTTCATTTTGGGCTTGTCTGAGTTGGAGATTCCTCCCTCAGATTTTTTTTTTGTTCAAAAGATTTGGTCTGTCTTATACTCTTTGTGCCATGTAAAACAATCAAGAAATACTCCTTGTTGGTGGAGCTGGTAACAAACGGTTTAGAATGCATAACGAAGGGTAATCGGTGAGTTTGAAGGCTCATATTTAATTGTAGGAGCTGTAAACCTACTGATTATAGTGTCTAAAGTTGGTCACAGCTGTAGGCTGGCAGCTCATGGCATTGCATGGTGAATTCAAATAGATCGCTATTTTAATAAAAGTAATGTTGATGTGATAGTCTGTGACTTTAGTCATTCCCGTGAATGACAGTGCAGGTGGAGCAAAATAATAGACATCCAAAGAATTCATAGATCTAGCAAGTAGACATAAAGAGAGTACAAGATGTTCTGTTGGAAAATTTGGTAAATTTCGTTCGGACTAAAGGAACAGGCGTGATACAAATCGATGTATTCATTACTGAGTAAGGTGATTTGAATGGAGTGGTTGACTGGACAGCATACTAATGGGAATCAGTCATTTTGTAATTAGCAAATGTTTACTAATAACATGATTAGCAAATGGTTGGCAGCTGTTTGGGATAATTCTCAAATTTAAAGGTAAAGTGATAAGCACGAGAGTTGTATCTGAAAAAGAGCGATAAACAAAAGTTGTGATTTTAGAAGAAGCTTCTAAACTACCAAAGCCTGAGCACAATGTATGATGTAACAAGATTCTGAATTGGCTAGTTTGTCTTGGGAAAAAGTTTAAGTGCAGACTGTGGTTGGTTGGTGTGTCACTGACAAGCCAGCCATTTTTAATCACTACAGCTGAGTCCTGCTTGCCAATCAGGGATACAATTAAATTAACTAGTTTGGCTTAGAATACCTAAATTGGTGTAGGGTTGAGAGGAAGCTTCAGGTGATAACTAAAGGGTGTGTGGAGAGTTAGGCTAGTAGGCTTGTTAACACTGCTGAGTGAAGAGGGACTTACTCCTTTCTACTATGTCTCAGTAAGATTACTGTGCTCTGTGGATATGTAAGAGCCTGAACGATTATATTCTGATTGTAATGGATTTCATTCCATTTTTCCAGCACAAACCTCAATAATGGCAACCTCACCAGCAAGCAATAGTAACAGCAATGTGGAAGATGAACTTTTTAACCAGTGTAACAGCACTCCCACCTCTACAACCTCAAGTTCTCCTGTCCCGCTCAGTCCAGCCAATCAGTCTGTGGTGAGTAATTATGTTTTCTGACAAATGTGGACATTGAAACAGAAGACCAGATCTCTCACGCTGACACCTGCCTCACCCAGTCTGGAAAGAGAATAATGCCCATGTAGGAAGTGGCTGTGAAGGCTTACCAGTACTTTTTGTTGATCAATGCACTGCACGTATCAACGGACTCCCTCCTCTAATTCAGTGGACCGTAGTTGGCGTAGGATAAACTTACTGTTTCATTTTAGCTGATAGTGAGTGATGCTATAGTACCAATGAAGTGATCAGCCTCACTTAATTGTTCTGTGTAAGGTGCTGGTTAGACGTTGATTTTCAATATAATGGTGTATGCTCCAATTACTTCATTTTAATTTAGAATTGAGCCACTACACTTGGAGCAAGATTTTCTCTAGCACACCACCTAGACGACGTTTGCTGGGCTGTCCTACAGGCAGCAGTGTGCTGCAAGGACATCACCTAAATAGGGTACCCTGTGTTGAACATTGGGTGTTTCGTCATTTGATTGGGTCTGTCACTGGTAAGTCTGCTTTTCTCTACTCATGGCCTTTGGCCAGCATTGGAATGTCTTGGAAATTTGGCCTGGTTCAGTTGGTCCAGTGATTATTTTTTATTTTTGTTTTGAACCCCATTATGCCCCTACCCACCATTTCAGAGATACCTTACTCTGGACGCAATATAGGTGGAACTTGAGAGTTTCCTGCTGTGTGTAGCTTTGTTCTGTATGAAGGGAGTATGTTAATCCATGGAATCATTGTGGTATTGAAATTTTTACTCGTGCTTTCAGTGCTAATTTTGAAATACTTCATCTTCACAGGAAAATCATGAGGATGAACGGAAGCGGAGTAGGTCGGACAGCGAAATGAGCTTGGTCAGTTTGCTTTTCAAGGAGTAAATTGCACATCTTTGTTATAAAGAATGCATGTCATCAAACCCAGTTCCATCTTGTGTAGCATGCGTATTAACTGTGACTCTGCAGGGGCAAGAAAAATCGTTATAGATTGAATTAATTTGTATTCATTCATGGGATGAGGACATCAATGGGATGTGCAAAAAATGCTGGCCTAGCTAGAGGGCAGTTAAGAATCAACTACATTACTGCCATACACAGCCTAGACCAGGAAGGATAGCAGTTTGCTTCCCTGAAGGATATTAGTGACCTGGATGGGTTTCTCTGATATTTGTTTCAGACTCGTAATTGCAGTTTTTTTTAAAAAAATCAAATATGACCGTCTGCTGTGGCAGGATTTAAACCCAATCTCTAGAACATTACCTGGGTCTCTAGATTAGCAATCCAGCAATAGTACCACTAGGTCATTTCCTCCCCATATAATTGTAGTCTGCTCTGTGTATTACAGTATGATGGGGTTGGAGCTTAAAACTGGGAAGGTCTTGTTACAACTTTACAGGGTGTGGGTGAGACTGCATCTGGAGTACTGTGCAGTTTTGATCCCCACATTTAAGAAAGGATGCACTAGCACTGGAAGTAGTTCAGAAGAGATTCCCAGGGAAATATTGTTCTCAAGAAGAACAGTTAAAACACGTTAGGCCTTTATTCATTGTAGTTTTCAAGAACGAATTGTGATCATAATTGAAATGTGCAAAATTCTAGGGTTCTTGACAAGGTAAATGTTGAGACAATACAGTATGGAGATGGAGGAACACAGCAGGCCAGGCAGCATCAGAGGAGCAGGAAAGTTGACGTTTTGGGTAGGGACCCTTCTTCAGACCCAGAAAGTCAACTTTCCTGCTTCTCTGCTGCCTGGCCTGCTGTATTCCTCCCAGTTCCACACATTTTGACTCAGACTGCAGATGGTGGAGTCAATCTCCAAGGTAAATGTTGAGATGTTTCTGCCCGTGGTGAAGTCTCGAACTAAGGGGCTTAGTTAATCAACAAGGAGGAATCTTGCTTAAAAGTAAGATGCAAAGGGGTTTCTTGAGAGTAGCGAATGTCTGGAAATCTCTACCCCAGAGAGTTGTGGAGATTAGAGGGAGTAGGTAGATCTTTGAAATATTAGGGAGTTGAGGGCAATGAGCTGGTATGAGAGTTGAGACCTTAGGTGGGATCTTCTCCAGCCACTATTTATTGTCTTCAAAGTTCAGGGGGGTTGGGGGGGGGGGAAAGAATCTTTGCCTGTAGCAGTACCTTAAATGCTACTGGGGGATATCGGCCACAAATCCAAGAGCATTGTTTTTTTTCTGTTGTTCCTTTGTCCTGAAAAAGCATTTACTTTGCGTTTTCTAGTACAAATGAAGTACTGGAATTTTGAACACTTGAAAGAAAACAGGGAGAAACTTAACAGGTCTGGCTCCACCTGTCAATAGACAAATAGTTACTGTTTCAAGTGTAATCTGCCTCATTTCATCTCCAAAGTGTCATATTGGACTTGAAATGTTTATATCTTGCTTCTCTCTCCAGACCGTAGTTACTTCAGCACTTTCTATTTTTATTTCACTTTCCATTTTTTTTGTGTCCTTCAAGTAGCAGGTTAATGCTCAGAATTTGCTCTCTCAGCGTTTTAGATCTGAATGCTCCTCCTGTTGTGCTCTACTGGATGTGGACTGAAATTCTCCCTACTCTGAGGGACTGCAATGATTGTTGAGCCTAGCTATATCTCTTTTGTATTATTGCATAGACAACAGCACATGAACTTCAGTATTTCCCAGTTTCTATTTATGGAATTAAGTCTGCCTTAAAAATGTTGTGGATGCTGGGAGTCCAAAATAAGAATACTTGGAAGCACGCAATCTGTCAGGCAGCATCTATGAAGGGAGAAAGAATTAATATTTTATTTTGGTGATGTAATGTGAGAACTGGAAGGTAAAAGATGAATAGCTTTTTAAGCAAGTGCAGTGCCAGGGAAAATTGAGAGACGATTATCTTGGGGGAAAGGTATGTGGTCGGGTTAAGATTTCTTGTCTTTTAATCACCACTTGCCCTGAATTTACACATCTCTGCTTTCTTTCCATCCTCAGTCTCCTGCAAAGGTTCTTGGCAGCAAGACTCATCATGGTAACAATCTCCCTCCATCCATTTCTATTTCCCAGAGTGCGCAGGGGTTGAACAGCACAAAAACGCCGACCCTGCCCTCGAATGGATCCAGCAATGGGGGAAACAAACTGCTGCAATCTAGCAAGACCTATTCTCTGTGAGTGCAGACACTTTGTCTTGTCCTAGTGTTGTCCTTCAGAAATTGACACTATTTTTAACACCTTTAGTCCACAAAATGTCTCATTGTTTACTATGGAGGTAAAAGAGGACAGCATATAAGTATCATACTTCCAACGTCCACTGGAGAATTTGCCCATTCGTTGTATTAAAGAAGTGAAAGGTGTACTTGGAAGTTTTTGAGCCCAGCTTCAGTCAGTCGATAGCATTTTTTTGCATTAGAGTCAGAAGGTAAAGTTCAAACCTCTGTAGTTTCCGTCCAAAATCGTAGGTTGACATTCCAGCACAGTAGTGAAGGGGCCCTGTTCCTTCTGTATTCTTTATTGTGGAGATTTAAACTGAGATCACATCTAATCTGATCAATGAGTTGTTAAAAGATCTTGTACATTTATTTGGAGTGTTTTTATGGTATTCTGTAATTTCAAACGATGTGATCAAAATCGAATAAGCACCCTTGCCTCTCTGCTATTTATGTGTAAAGGAACTGCTGCATTTGTCTGTATATAATTAACTGGATTTCAAAGCATTTTGCTAAGTGTGGAGCTCTTTTGGAGATGAAGCCTGAAGGATGATCTATCTGACTGTACAGGATTTCCTTAGTATGTACTGGATTGTCAGCTTCAGTTGCAAAGTGAATCCTGAAGTGTGGCTCGCAATCACTGATATCTCTTTATTCTCTGGTACTTAGGTTCTGAATCTGGTCCAGACAAATTATTGCAGTCTTTCCCTCTCACTGTGATCATCTTAAGTGAAGTGAGTTTTGGTGAAACTGTTCACCTTGCAACACCAATCCTGTTTATCTCGATAAACAGAAATGCAAATTTCAAGCAACAGCAATGTAGATGATGTGTGAAAGGGTACTGATTAGTTGGCAAGTCAAGTCTAAAAGGCAATGTTGCTATAGAGAGAGCAGTGGAAAACTGTAGACTTCCTAAGCTGGGTATTCAAAAAAAAGCACAAGGCTGTTGGCAAAGATTGGATCTCTGCGTATAAATTTTTATTTCTAGCAGGTGCAAATGAGCCCTGTTGTAATTTCTGAAATGCATTTTAAGCATTTGACTCAGTTCCTTGTGGAAATTAGTCCCCTGTATGGTCCTGGCCAGGAGTTTAGATATAACTGGGTCTACAGCATAGAGTGTGCAGTTGTTTAGCATTAAATGGCAGCTTCAGTGATTTTTAAAAAATGTCTGAGGTGGAATAAGTTTTCAGAGGATGGTCAATCAATTTACTGTTAGAATTTTACAGACCAGTGTTTGCAGAAACCTTCCCAGCCCATCTTCCTCCAGTGAATTAATTGTGCAGAGACCAGAGAAAGGAAGGTTTTGTGTAGTGTGCTATTTGTCCTCTTGAGATGGCTAGATGTCCCTGTTGCTGTAAGAGATGATGAGCGTAGAATAGCTGTTTGGTGTTGTGTTCCAGATTAATTATTTGGACATAAGGCCCATTTACATTGATTTTCTTTAAGATTGTTCCAACTCTGCTCCAAAATGATCCAGGTTTGTTCCTGTATGATCTTATTCTGACATCCTTCCAGGCCCAAACCTGTGGCCTCCCTTTTGTATGAGAAGTTTTAATTGCAGTAATTTTTCATTGAAAATTATAGTTTGATTCCAATCAGGAAGAAAATAGTGAGAATGCCTCCTGACCAAAAGGAGGTAAATATTTGGGATTTAACAATATCGCAGTGTAGTTGCAAGTTTCCTGAAACTTGAGATACAGTCTGAGGCCTGATGCTGAAATTTGAAGTTTGAGGCTGCTTCACCATTGCTTAAAACATGAAATTATTTACTTTTCTTGTATTTTAAAAAAAAAGACTTGTTTGCCCCAGAGTTGGAGTGTTGAGCTGTGAGCAAACACTGACAAAACCTTGCTCTTGCAGTCAAGGTGACGAAGTGTAACCTTAAAATTTAGGACGAGGTGGTTCAGGGAAGTGTCAAAGCACGTCTCTCAAAAGATAGTTGAAATCTGGAAAGCTCTCCTCTTGTTAAGATTGGGTGTGGTTGGGATATGGGTTTATTGAAAAACTCAGATTTGAGGTTTTTAATAATTTTAGAATATTAAGGGTTGCAGATATGGATTTTTTTATTCTCTCTCAGGATGTGGGTGTGGCTGGCTAGGCAGCATTTATTGCCCATCCCTAATTGCCCAGAGGACAGTTAAGAGCCTGCTGCATTGCTGTGGGTCTGGACTCATGTAGGCCAGACCAGTTATAGTTAGCAGAAGAACATTAGTGAGCCAGGTGGTTTTGTGACAAGCAATGATTTCATGGCCATCATTAGACTCTTAATTCCAGATTTTGTTTTTATTACTTCAGAGTAGCGGGATTTGAACCTGGGTTTCCAGAGCAGGGATTGCTGGATTAATGCCACCAGGCTATTGCCGCCCATCTTAGATGGAGCAAAGATAGAGGCAAGCCATGATCTCATTGAACATGACGCAAGTACGAGGAGATGAATGATCATCTGTCGTTCCTGTAGAAGGTGATGAGTCAGGCAAACTTCAAGTAGTAGACCTGCCTGGAAGCATTTTTTATTTTATTTTTTGTTTGTTTTTGTTTTAAGGAAAGCAATTTGAAGCCAAAATTCAGTACCTGTGGCACTGGAGCAAAGCAGACAGCAGTTCACTGGTTTAGTCAGATACCAGGGAATGCATTCTACGAATAGAATAGACTAGGTAGGTGGCATTAGGGAATCAGTAGCCTGCTTGAACAATAGATTGCTGAGGCTCCCTCCTTTGATTAATCCAGTAATTTGAGTGAACAGTTTATCATTAGTGTTTCTTCTGATTTGCAGGACACAAGGAACAAATTCAGTTTCTGCCTATGCAGCAGCTGTGGCAGCAGGAACCACCACAATCAATACCACCAGCTCATTCCAGTCAAGACCTGCCAATGCTGTGCCCATTCCCACCAGCAAGCAGCAAAACGGAACTGCAAGTATGTGCCTGCTCTCACTGCAGTTGTTTAATGTGATAAGTATCCATTTTCAATGTTTCTCTGTAGGCCTTGGTGTAAAATTGAATAGCAGCATCCATTGCATTAACCTTTCCCCTCTAGATCCAATCTTGTCTGATAGGCTAAAAGTCTCTTGTGATAAGTCCCGCATCAAATCCATTTATGATAGGCTCAAGCTGCAACACAGCTGACCCTAATTGCCTCCCCAATTGTGTCAATGAGTTTTCAGACTGGTTCAGAGAAGAGTTTTCTTCTGAAATTTGGGCTGACTTATGTTATTGGAGCATGTTGACCCTATAAGGTCTTTGTAGTATTTCCTGAATACATACTATTTAGGATGTAACTGATCCTGCACCTATTGTCTGGGGTTATGCTTAGTTTGAATTCCATCTCTTTTGATTTCAGGTTATAGTGCAGTGGTTGCTGAGAACAGTGTGGAACATCAGAACAACTACAGTCTTCCTTCCAGTACAAACAGCCAGCCAACTGGCTCAACACCCATACAGAATAATGTGTGAGTACTGCAGTACAAGCTTGTTCTTCAATACTTTGCATCAATTCTGTGGTAAACAGCAGTAATACAGTGAGCAGACTGTTTCATTAATTTCTCTAATACTGTTCTCACCATCTTCCTCAACATCCTGATCAAATAATGCTAGGTCTTTCAGAACCTGACCAAAGAAGAGGTTTCGCCATAGTTTGATATTAGAGCTTAAGGATCAGATACCCCTGTGTGGTTTAATCCACCGGAGTTGTGAAACCAAATCTATCACAACTTGTGCCTAAACTTTAATAATAACCTGAAAGCTGTTATAGTTGCCCCTCTGGGTATTCACGTGACCCAATTTGCACCTGGATGACTGATTCTTTCTAAACTAGCCTTGCAACCTGCTCAATTGTTAGGGTGGGATTTGTATATGGAGAGCAAACTTACAAAAACTTTGCTGAGTTTGTGGCAGCCTCTGCAAATGAGACAGCTTGACCTGCTGTGTTCATCCAGCCCCATGCTTGTTATCTCGGATTCTCCAGCATCTGCAGTACCTTTTATCTCTGATACAATTGTCTGTGATGTACTTGGTTAAATGAGGTGAT
Source organism: Ginglymostoma cirratum (assembly GCA_024137785.1). Lineage (NCBI taxonomy): Eukaryota > Metazoa > Chordata > Chondrichthyes > Orectolobiformes > Ginglymostomatidae > Ginglymostoma > Ginglymostoma cirratum. The sequence continues at coordinate 20,052,317 of JAHRHZ010000008.1, read as the reverse complement.
TATTTGATGTAGGTTTGAATGAATACAACATCTTCATGCGCTGCCATAAAGTGTTTTTTTTTTTGATGTAATTTATTGATGATAGTTTTAACTGTGTGTCATGCAGAAAAGAGCCAGTCAGCGTATCTGTGGCCAGCACAACGAACATCATCCCTGTGCTTGCAGCCAGTCAGGTCAACACTCAAGCCTCAAACTTCTCTGATCTTAAACCAACACCAGCCCTGATGAATGGCCCCTTACCTTTCGTCTCCCAGGATTTAAAGGTAAGTACAAAACGGGAGGAGATGGGCCAGGTGAAGACGTTCCCCACAATACTATTGTTTTCTTTCAAAAGCTGCATAGTTCAAGGAGATGTGTGCTGTTTTCCTGACTGCCTTCAGGGGAACCCTATGTTTGTTGCTATACCTCAGTGTCCTTGTGGGATAACATTCTCGTCAGCTGCTTGTTGTGGTGATCACTGTGTGAAAATGGCAGCCATTATCCCAAGCAGCATTCCGTCTCAGCTGTGCCACTGAGATTGCTGTATGCAGACAGTGAGCCAACCCTATTCACGGCTTTGATTTCCATGCAGTGTGTGGATCTTGGAGGTCTGCACAGAAGGAAAAGATAGCTGGAGCGCTGGTCTTGAACTCCATTGAATTTAATCAGCCTTGTGACATCCTTTATTTGGCAATCCTGGTCCTGATTTTTACTTTTTACCAGGTAACAAATAGGAGCAAAGGTAGGCAATTTAACCCATTAAGCTTGCTCCACAATCAATAAGATCGTGGTTCATCTGAATATAGTCTCAACCTTTCCTTGTAAGACAATTCCTTCAATCTAGGAAGCAGCCTATTGAACCTTTCCTGAACTGCTTCCAAAGCAGGTATATCCCTCCTTAAATAAGGAGACCAGAATTGTGCACGTACAATCTCGCCAGTGCCCTATGCAGCTGCACTAAGACTTTCTACTTTTCATAATGTATTGACCTTTGCAATAAAAACCTATATTCTGTTTCCCATCCCAATTACTTACTGGACCGGCATGCTAACCTCTTTAGTCCTGGTCAAGGGTACCCAGTCTCTCTGCTGCAGCATTCTCTGTCTCCACTTAAATATCCTGCTTTCTAGTCTTCTGGCCAAGTGGATAAGCATGAAATTTTTTCATTTTGGCATTTTTTGCTGGCTCATTTATCTGATCCTTTTGACTCTTCACGTCCTCCTCACACTTAACTTTCCTATTTACCTTTGTATCAAGTTTAACTACAATACAGAGATAGTAGGAACTGCAGATGCTGGAGAATCTGAGATAACAAGGTGTAGAGCTGGATGAACACAGGCCGAGCAGGAAAGCTGACGTTTTGGGCCTAGACCCTTCTTCAGAAATATTTCTGAAGAAGGGTCTAGGCCCGAAACGTCAGCTTTGCAGCCTGGCCTGCTGTGTTCATCCAGCTCTACACCTTGTTATCTCTTAACTACAATACAGTCTGCTTTCACCTGTATCGTTAATATAGTTTGAGTAACGCTCAATACTGCAGCAGTTAGTTTGCCAAGCTGAAAATAATCCATTTATGCTGTCTCCAGTTAGCCAATCTTCTGTCCATGCTAATATCACCTCTTAGTGAGTTCTTTAGTGTACTGTACGTGACACCATATTGAATGCCTTTTAGAAATCCGAAAACACTACATCTACTAGTTCCTTTTTATCCACCCTGCATTTTACATCATCAAAGAATTCTAATTTAAAATTTCTCAAGCTTGATTTCTTTTTCATAAAGTTAACAATAAAATAATTCTGCCTAATTTGTATTTTGATTTGTCCTGCTACCATATTCTTAATGATGGATTCTAACAATTTCCTATTGACAAATGTTAGACTAATTTTCTATAGTTTCCTGCTTTCTGTCTCCTCCTTTCATTGAGTAGTGAAATTTGTGATTTTTCAATCCTTTTCTGACCTTTTCAGAATCCCAGAGAATATACATTAATAGCAGTGCTACACCTGGATGATATGTCACACACCAAGCATGGGGCTGGACGAACACAGCAGGCCAAGCAGGAAAACTTGATGTTTCGGGCCTAAACCCTTCATCAGAAAAAATTTCTGGCCCGAAACGTCAAGTTTTCCTGCTTGGCCTGCTGTGGTCGTCCAGCCCTATGCTTGTTGTCTCGGATTCTCCAGCATCTGCAGTACCTTTTATCTCTGATATGTCTCACACTTGTTTTCATGGTGCAACTGGTATTGCAACTCCAAAAAAAAAAGCATCAGGAAAGCTGGACTGAGTTAGTATAGTGTAGTAAGCTGTCTCCATTTTGCATGTTATTCTCTCCTAATTGTTTTTAAGATGGCATAATTCAGATTTGGAATTGCATTGGGATTTTTTGCAACCTAAGGTGTGTTGAAACTGTGGTACATGATCTACTCAGAATTTGGATATTTAAAAGACTGAACATGTGCTTTCAATTAATGTGTGGTCAATCACATTGTTGATATCAATCCTTATGGCTAAGAGGTTTTGGCTCTTAATTGGCTGAGCGCATATATAGGGACCACCTGTGATACTGAGGATAGTGATGGGAAAGGAGCTGGAAGACTGAACCAATGAAGGTGTCTACGCTTCCTGTCTTAGTGACTGCTTGGATTTGAATTGATACTTTCGGGCAAGATTCAAACCTGTATTTCTGTTACTATAGATCACAGTACTCAGACTGTCATCAAAGAAAGCTCTCATTTGGATTTGATCGAACATGTAAAGTTCTTTTTCTGGTTTTCCAAGAACTTTCAGTGATTTTTAGGGCATCAAAAATGTGTGAAAAGGATCGGAGATAAGGTGCCCTGTTAGCCTTGTATGTGCTTTGCTTAATTCCATATTGAATTTTCAGCAATTTTCTGATCCCTTGGGGTGGCCTTGAATCAGAAAAAAGTACCCAGAAGATGTATGCTCATGTATGTTGCCTACAGGCCAACGAAGTTGTGGTCATCAGTAGGGCAGAGAGCTGTTGTGTGGCCTGCTAGAGAGGCCTTCTTGCAAGGAGGAAAATGTCTGAAGCCCTTCAGATCTTTCGTCTAGAAGTGAAGTTTCTGTTTACTACTTTTGTCTTAAACTGTTCATGTAATTGAAGATTTAACTTTTCCATCCAAAAACCGATGCACAACAGATGATGTAACCTGTTATGCATCTTGTGTAATCTGGTTCCAACATGAGAAGAAACAAAGGAAAAATTAAATGTCTGTAGTCACTACTAAAGGGACTATTTTTACACCTAAAGGTTGTTCTTTTTCCAGTTAACTTGCACCAAACACAATGTTTAGTATTTTTTCTTTGAGGTTTTATTATATTTGCTTGTACTTCCTCTGAAAAGGATATTCTCAATGTCAAAAAGCTAACCAGAGTCAGCAATATCTCATCTTCACTTCTCATGCGAGCATGACGTGCTTTCTAAATGTTCATGACAGTTGATAACGTTATAAAAGTGTGAATAGTAAGTCTCCCACCAACCTGCCTCATATACTTTAACATCAAGAACGTTTGCTCAATTTAGCACTCAATTCATTCCCACAAATTTCAATAGTTTCATATCATTTATTCATATTTAGTAATTTTTGCCATTTAATCAATAAATGTTTGAAAGTGTTATGACCAATCTTAAATTTTTCAAATGCAATTTGACAAATAATGCAGATTTAGAATGTCTAACTTGATATGCTTTTTCACAAGGTAATTTCTCTTGCATGCTGTTGCTGAAAAATCTGCACTGACCATGTGTATGGTTTCAGAGTCTGAGACTTGTGCCGTTTACGTTTTTGACTTTATCGCTATCCATCATTGCAAGTTCACGTCACTACACTAGTAATCCAGAGGCCAGACCAATGTTTTGGGACATGGGTTCAAATCCTATGGCAGCTAGTAGAATTTAAAATTAATATTTCTGGAATTTAAAGACACAGATCATAAAACTACCATAAATTCTCGTTTAAAAACCCATTTGGTTCTCTCCCTCCTTTAGGGGAGGAAATCTGCTGTGCTTGGTTGTCCGGCCTATGTGACTCAGACCCACAACACTGGTTGTCTTTTGACCGCCCTCTGAAATGGCCTCAAGCTGCACAGCTGAAGGTCAGTTAGGGATGGGCAATGAATGCTGGCCTTACAACCAATGCCCATAGCTGCAAGTTTTCTTTATTTTTTCAGATGCTCTATGAACAGAATCTACAGCTTTTATTTGGATATCATCAGGATGACTTGGTTTCAGACCTCCTTATAATCTTTATCCAAGCACGGACAGAAAGCTGAATTCCAGAGCTAAACTGAGTGACTGCCCTTGACATCAAAGAACCTTAGTAAAATCGATGGAAATTGGGCAACGGCCACAACCAGCCGTCTTAGTTTTAGGATTTTGCTACAGGACTGCCTACAGGCCAGGCATCTTCATCACTTCCCTCCTTCCCTTCATCAAAAGGTCAGAAATGGGGATGTTCAGTATTTTGCACCAATCTCTGAGAAACTGAAGCATTCCATGTCTGTATGTAGTGAATCAGAAGTATGTGACGCCAGGTTATAGTCCAACAGGTTTATTTGAAATCACAAGCTTTCAGAGCGCTGCTCCTTCATCAGGTGAAGGAGCCTGTTGGACTATAACCTGGTGACATGTAACTTCTGACTTTGTCCACCCTCGTCCAATGCTGGCACCTCCACATCATATGAATTAGGACCTTACCACTGATCAGCACTAGCTTGAATTTCGTCAAGTAACATTCATGCCACTCAGTGATAGGAAGTGACCATCTCTAGCCAGAGTGTATGGCTGAACAGATTAGAGGCAGGTAATTCTGCAGTGAGTAACTCCACCTGTAACACCATTTGGAGAGGGTTCAGAAGAGATCAACAAGGATGTTGCCAGGACTGGACAGTTGAGTACAGGAATGTAGGGGTTGAGGGGTGATCTTAATTATAAAATAATGAAGGGCATAAATAAGGTGAATGGCAAAGGTCTTTTCCCTAACAGAGAGTTCATATTTTTAAATAGGGGACATATTTTTAAGGTGAGAGGAGAAAGATTTAAAAGGAACCCAAGGGGCAACTTTGCCACACGGTGGTTCATGTGTGGAGTGAACTGCCAGAGGAGGTGGTAGATGGAGGTACAGTAACAACGTTTAAAAGACATTTAGACAGGTTCATGAAAAGGAAAGAGCCAGAGGTATATGGGCCAAAAGCAGACAAGTGGGACTAGTTTAGTTTGGGAAACTTGTCAGTGTGGATTAGTTGGACCGAAAGGTCTGTTTCTGTGCTGTATGACTGTATCTAAAAGGCACAAAGCCAGGAAAGTAATAGAATACAGTCTGCTGGATGAGTGCAGTTCCAACTACACTTGAAACTCAACACCACTCAGCACAAATTGGCCTTTTTGATCAGCACTACATTCACCACCAGCATGTAATGACTCATTGTGTGCTGTGTTCCCGATGTGTTACAGCATCTGTTGAAGCTTCCTTCAACAGCTCTTTCCCAAACCTGTGACTTCTGCCACTGAGAAAGGCAAGGGAAGCAGACAAGTTGGAGCACTTGCCTGTTAAGTTTCCCTCCAAGTCTCAAACTTTGAAGTTGGAATTACATTGTCATGTCTTTACTGTTGCTGCATCAAAATTATGGCACTCCCTTTCTAACACCACCGGGTTTAGCTACATCACAGTATACTAAAACAGCCACAATGGAAAGAGATCATGCAACCTGTCACGACTGTGCAGGCCCTCTGAAGGATGCTCTCGAGTGAATCTGCTTTCACCACACTTGGGTGGTGCATTCAAGTCCAAACTAGTGACTGCATGGAAAGGTTTTTTCCTCATTGTCATTGCTTCTTTTGCCAGTTCCCTTTAAATTTGTGTCCTCTGATTCTCAATGAAGACTAGCTTTTTTCCTTCCATCTACTCTATCCAGTCCCACAAGATTTGACTGATCGCTCTCAAATCTCCTAACCACCTCTTCTAGAGGAGACCCATTCCCAGCTTTTTCAATGGGCACATTCACGTGAACGTCATGTGGACTGCAGTGGTTCGAGAAGGAAAATGTTAGGTAGAAACTTCAAAGTTGAGATGAGCAACAAGTACTATTCATAAATGCTATCAACAATGCTCCCATCCCCAGAATAATTCAGAACTCCATGCAAGTATATATAGAAGCATTGAATTATCTAATTTGTTAATTGCATATCAATTCTAACCCTTTAAAAATGCCAGAAATAAGCCAACAAGTCTACTTTGGACAATAAAAATGGCTGATGAAGCACAGTCTGGCAGCATCTCTGGGCAGAAAGCAAAGTTAATGTTAAAAGTCCGATGACCCTTCATTAGAACAGTGTATCTCAGAAGGTGACTGGCTCTGAAACTTTGAATGTCCGGTATCTTGGATTGATTTGTAGTACACATAATCATCCAATAAAGATTATTAGGCATTGCCAACATTGACGTACCTACTGACGTTTGATTGGTGTATGTGAGGACTTGCCTACAACATGTAAAAGTTGACTTTACCATATTGTGTGTAAAATTATTGAAGCAGCATTTCCAGTATGCCGTACGGTTAACATTGTGACTGCAAGTGTAATCTCAGCTGCAGAAATTAAACTTGTCCGTATGGTTGTATTGAACGAACATTACCTAGAAAGTCAGGGGTTTTTTTTGTAGTTAATATTGCAAACTAAATGACTTCAGTAATTGCTTAACATACTGAGGAGTAAGTTTATAATAAGCGTTGGGTTTCTGCGTAGTTTTACCTAAACTAGTCAATGAAGCAGTTCAGTACTTCATGATGGTTGCTAAGTGTTGCAGCATCGCTTAAGTTCAACATCAGAAGCCCCTACTTTAATGTTTTTCATGGCCTATATGTTGAGTGCCATTTCTGTCTTGACATGTTGGTTTGTTTTTGGTTTTTTTGTTTTTTTCCTTAACCTCTCAAGGAAATTTCCATTTTTGTTTCTGGACTCTCAAGATGCTTTTCTTTCTCCCTGATCTGTCTGAAGTTCTGATCAAGGATTTAGCATCCTGTGGTCATTGTATTTTTTTAATGTAATCCTCAAACTGAGGGTATCTTGAGCTGGATCAAGTTACCATTTGAGTTTTACAGCCGAGTTTTAAACCAGGTGGTTTTACAAGTTCAGTCTCACTCTTCTGAGGAGGTTGTACACGAAAAGACCTGGCAGCGGTTTTTGTTTGAAAGGGTAAGGACTGTTGATTAGAATGTTAGGGTGTGTTAGGTCATAATCTGTGCATCTACGAGGGTTGTATTTTAAAGATAAACTCCAGATCATGCCCAACTTGCAACTAATTCAGTGTGGGCGCTCTCCCAGTGACCAGCTTGTTGCAGCACCTTACTCTTCCAAATGGTTTGTTTTGTGTTTTTATGGGGAAATTTGTACTACTTGTGAACAAGCAATTTTTTTAACTTGGCCCCTCTTTCCACCTCTCGATCCACTGCCCAATTTACTACTTAGTGCTGGTTCTGACCTTGCTTGCTTCATTCTTTGCTCTCCTTTCTGGGTGCTCCACTAGGTAGCACTGTTCCTTTCAGGGATCCATAATGGGACTAGAGTGCAAAGTCTAGGTTGATGCTGCAACATAGTGCTGAGAGGATTCTGCACTGTTGGAAGTGCTGTCTTTCAGATAGTAATAGGGCATAAAAGATTCGGTGACCCTGTTCAAAACACATTCCTCAAGTGGTACCAGAAGGATCAGATTTATCTTAATTGCTATTAGCAATTAGCAATTAGTAGGGTGATACTGTGTGCAGAAAATCACTTTAAAGCCACTTCAGACTATTCATTCTGTGGGGCAATTCAAAAATGTTTGATGTTTTAAGTTTTTACCTTCTGTCCACTTTAACCTGTACTTAATTTCTGCTCATACAGCAGGCTCCAGAGACACTCAGCTCTTTAAAAAGCATGGCAGAACGAGCAGCTGTGAGTGCAGGATTGGAAGAACAGGTTCAGTCTTTGCATTTGAATGAGAGAGGTGAGCAGTTGCCTACTAGCCATTCTCTAAAGGGTATGGGAGAGGAGCAGCGTGTTTAATGTCATTCTTATTAGCGCTGGTCATGTGCCCATGGGCGGTTGGGTCAAATTAGCACACCACGTGCCTGTAGTTGAGGGTAGGGAGAGTTAGCTGGCTGAGTTAGTTGACTGCAGAGGCGGTGCACAATTTTTATCTAAAGTAAAACAAGAACTGTGGCTGGTAGAAATCCAGAAGCAAAAATGAAGATTGCTGGAGAAACTCAGAATTACTGGCAGCATCTGTGGCAAGACAAAGTGTTGACGTTTCGAGCCCAGTGAGTGATTCATCTTCAGAACCAGACTTGAAACGTTAACCCAGTTTGTCTCACCACAGATGCTGCTAGACTGGCTGAGGTTCTCCAGCAATTTTTGTTTACACAATAATCATCCTGTCTTGAGTTGAGACATTGACACTGAAAAATATCAGTTACCGAAAGGTAAAGTCGCTGGCTGTATGTTAAGCTAGATCTGTATGGAGTCCAATCTGTCCATAATCCACAGCAAAGCAAACATGTGAGCGGTCCCCACGTAACCCACCATGTCCAACAGGGGGGGGGGGGGTGGAAAAGCTGAGAAATTTAAGAACACCTCTGCCATGTTCAGACCGATATTTGATTATCCTAGCATGCAGCCCATTAATCCTGTTACCCTGATGCTGCATGTCCAGTTCTCTTTTTGTTTTAAAAATTAACATTTGCTCTTTAATACTCCCCTGTAATGTGAACTAGGGCAGCACCACCTGAGCAATAGGATTGCAAGAAACTAGACTAAGGTGAAGAAAATACCTGGATAACAAAGGAGCATTGTGGCTGGTTTAGATGGATGACTTGCTATTGTTTCTTTAATCTATTTCTAATTGGAACTTCCCAGAAAGTACATTTTAATAAAGGTCAAATTTAAAAAGAGATAATGACTGTATTCAAAAATTTGCAATCATATGAACAATGTATGGAAAATCCAGCCAAGGTTAGCATTTTACTGTTGCATTAAATTGTCCTGCAATGGTATCCTGGTCTCTGTGCAGTTGGTTGATGCCCAGCTCAGCATCGACTCTTCAGTGGGTAGCAGACTGAGATTTAGGGCACATTCAGCTGCTTTCTTGTAGCTCCAAGCAGCCGCCTCAAAAGCAGTCCAGTTAGGAGCTGGGAGCAGCTTGAGTAGTGTAGGAATGTTTTTTTAAAGAATGCTTGATTTATGTTTGGGCCATGAAATTAAATATTGACTAGCGATGAACTTGATTCTCTTGATGTGATTGTGGTATGTTGGTCGGTCTTTGTGGGTAGGACGTGGTTTGTTTCATTTCGTTGTATATCTAACCTCATGATCAGACTGGCTTCTGGCCATCTGTATCCATTGTTAGTCATTCTAGGCAAAAGATAAAGTTGCTCTAGACTTTAAATGGTTCTAGTGTTCTATTTAAGATATGCGTTAAAAGTGGTGCGGTTTTTTTCCCTCCCCAGATCTCTTCAACACTCCATCAGCACAGAGCAACTCAATGACTTCTAATGTTCCACAAACAACAGAAGTTCATCTTCAGCCAATGCTGGGTGTGTGCCCTCTGAGCCCAGTACATCTATCTAAGGACCAAGAATACCAGCTGCACATGGTGGAATCAGCCTGGCTTCATATGCCTCATCCATCAGACTCTGAGAGGATACGGTCAGTAGCAGGTCAAGCTAGAAAAAGATGAATCTAGGGAATAAGCTATAAAATGTTTGTCAGCTTGGTATCTAGTTATGGGTTTGAGAATTAATTGAAGCTATGCTCTTTGAACAGTGAGTCTGTTGTATTTTGTATTGTACTTCCCAATAATTCTATCTATTTTCTGTGTAATGTTTAGCATGGTGGTTACTGTAGTTATTGGAATAAGAACTGAGTAGATAAACTGAGAAATGAACACTTTGGATATTTAAGAATTCTGTTTTCAGTGGCTGCTTGTAAAAACAGCTCTAAATTCAAGTCTTGTGTGTAGCTTTACTTTTCAACACGTTATGAATTGTTTTTCTGCTCACACATGACATTGAGGTAAAATTGTCTAAATATCATGATCAGCCTTGTCTGCTGATCAATCTCCTTGATTGCTGCATAAGATTTATAAATAATCGGACCATCCAGCCCTTTCAGCCTGCACTTCCATTCAGAAATATCATGGGCAATCTGATTATGGATTCAATTCCATATTTTTGTCTGCCGTCTGTAACCCTAGATTCCCTTGCTTATGTAAAGCGGCCTCCAAAAATTTTGAGGAAGAGAATTGCATAAACAACCAACCTTCAAAAAGTGGTCCGCTCGTTGCTGTTGAAAAGTACAATCTCACTTTCTTAAACCGTGCCTCCTAATTGTAGAATTCCAACGAGGGTAATACTACAATGGCTCGAGGGAAAAATCACTCGACCTGAAACACTAACTCTGATTTCTCTCTACACGTGCTGCCAGACCTGAGCTTTTTGAGCAATTTCTATCTTTGCCCCTTGGGAGCTTGTTTCAAAAGATCACTTATGCTGGCCAACCAGCGACACACATGAACTCCCACAAGTGAATACAAAAAGAATTCTTCTAAACTCTAGTGGGTATTAAAATTCTTGAGTCTCCAACCCTGGCTTTCACCGGCGGGCATGTGGTGAGGACGCGAGTCAGGGTGCTGTCGAGAAGGTGAGCTTTTTCATATAAAAACCTGCCTTGTGCAGCAGCAGTGGGAGTAGTGAGAAACTAATCTATTTGGGCATTGGCTAAACCCGAAACACTACACGTGTAGCATCTCCCACCCGTCGTCGTCCTCTAACCAAAAAAAAAGTGTGGAAGGTCGGTAAGGTAAGGCTTTTTTTTATTGTTCTGGAAATCTAGAGTAGAGAGAATGGAAGCTCGGGCAGTTGCATGTTCCTCTTGCAGGATGTGGGAGCTAAGGGTCACTGCTGGTGTCCCCTCTGACTTCACCTGCGAGAAGTGCACCCCACTCCAGCTCCTCAAAAACAGCGTTAGGGAACTGGAGCTGGATGAACTCTGGATCATTCGGGAGGCTGAGGGGGTGATGGAGAGGAGTTATAAGGAGGTGGTCACACCCAAGGTACAGGAAAAAGGTAGCTGGGTGACTGTCAGGAAAGGGAATAGGCAGACAGTGTAGGGATCCCCTGTGGCTGTTCCCCTCAAAAATAAGTATACTGTTTTGGGGGGAACAACCTACCAGGGAAAGGCCTTGTGGCACAGAAGGGAAGGGGGTAGAATAGGAGAGCAATTGTAGTGGGGGATTCAACAGTAAGAGGCACAGACAGGCAGTTCTGTGGACGCGACCGAGACGAACGGATGGTATGTTGCCTCCCGGGTGCCAGGGTCCGAGATGTCTCGGGTCGTGCCTTCAAGATCCTTAAGGGGGAGGGTGAGCAACCGGCAGTCATGGTACACATGGGTCCCAATGACAGAAGTAGAAAAAGGACAGAATGTGAAAAACGAGTACAGGCAGTTAGGTTGGAAGCTGAAGTCCAGGACAAACAGGATAGTTATCTCTGGATTAATACCAGTGCCACATGATAATGAGGTAAGAAATAGGGAGAGAGTGCAGCTAAACATGTGGCTACCGGGCTGGTGTAGGAGGGACGGCTTCCATTATGTGGATAATTGGGAGCACATTCTGGGGAAGGTGGGACCTGTGTCCAGTAAGGACGGGTTGCACCTGATCCGGCAGGGCACAAATATCCTGGGAGGGAGGTTTGCTTGAGCTATACGGGATTGTTTAAACTAGATTGGCGGGGGGTGGGGAATGGATTTGTAATTCAGAGGAAGAAGTATTCAGACTTGCAACAGACACAACAGGGAGTGAGGTTGTTAATAAAGAAATGCGGTCGATGAAGCATAATTGTGGAGACAGGCATGGTTTGAAGTGTGTATATTTCAATGCTAGAAGTATCAGAAATAAGGCGGATGAACTTAGAGCCCGGGTCAGTACTTGGAACTATGATGTTGTGGCCATTACAGAAACTTGGGTAACTCGGGGACAGGAATGGTTGTCGGAAGTTCCGGGATTTAGATGCTTTAAAAGAAATAGGGAGTGTGGTAAAAGAGGCAGGGGAGTGGCATTGCTAGTCAGGGCTAGTATAGCAGCTACTGAAAGGCAGTTCGAGAATGATATTACAACAGAGTCAGTTTGGGCTGAGATCAGGAACAAGAAAGGTGCAGTCACTTTTTGGGGGTTTTTTACAGACCCCCTAATAGTTGCAGAGAAGTGGAGGAGCACATTGGGAGGCAGATACTGGAAAGGTGCAGAAGTCACAGGTTTGTAGTCATGGGTGCCTTCAACTTTCCAAATATTGATTGGAAACTTTTTAGTTGTAATAGTTTAGATGGAACAGATTTTGTCCAGTGCGTACAGGAAGTTATGTATATAGTATGTAGATAGACCAACACGAGGAGAGGCCACTTTGGATTTGGTGCTCGGCAATGAACCGGGCCAAGTGTTAGACCTGTTGGTAGGAGAGCGTTTTGGTGGTAGCGATCATAACTCTGTTACTTTTACAACAGCCTGAAAGCAGAATACAGGGTTAATGGAAAGATTCTCGGCAGTGTGGAGGAGCAGAGGGATCTTGGGGTTCATGTCCATAGTTCCCTGAAAGCTGCCACTCGGGTGGATAGAGTTGTTAAGAAGGTGTATGGTGTGTTAGCTTTCATTAATAGAGGGATTGAGTTCAAGAGCCGTGAAGTTATGGTCCAGCTATGCAAAACCCTGGTTTGGCCACATCTGGAGTATTGTGTCCACTTCTGGCCGCCTCATTACAGGAAAGATGTGGAAGCATTGGAAAAGGTGCAGAGGAGATTTACCGGGATGTTTCCTGGAGTGGAGGGAAGGCATTAAGAGGAAAGGTTGAGAGAGCCATGGCTTTTCCCTTTAGAACGGCAAAGGATGAGAGGTGACTTGATAGAGGTGTACAAAATGATCAGAGGTATAGATAGAGTAGACAGCCAGAGACTTTTTCCTAGGGTGGAGGTAGCTATTACGAGAGGGCATAGTTTTAAAGTGAGTGGAGATAGATATAGGGGAAACATCAGAGATAGGTTCTTTATTCAGAGTGGTCAGGGCGTGGAATGCATTGATGGAGAGGGTAGTGGAGTCGGCCTCATTAGGGGCACTTAAGCGACTATTAGACTGGCATATGGATGATAGTATAAGGTAGGGGTGGAGGTTAGATAGACCTTAGGTTTAGGGTAAAGGTTCGGCACAACATCGTGGGTCGAAGGGCCTGTATTGTTCTATGTTAACAGGCAGGTGATACAGCATTAAGACTCTTGCCCCACTGCAGAGAACTGTCTATCCTCTTGATTTAACTGTCTCCTCCTAGCACCACATTGCCTTTAACTTCCACCTTGAATGGCTTCCTGAACGTGGTGTCACGGTCAGGTCACTCATCCTCTTTGGAAATTTTGGTTTCATCGTTCAGGCTGCAAGAACCTTGAACCTGTTTAGCCATTCCAAAGGTGGAGTCTCCATCCACTCCAATTTTCTTGATCCCCATGCTTGCCTTGCTTGCTGTGATGCCCTCCTGCCTCTCATCACAGGCAAAATTAGAAGACTGTATCCTAGGAGGTGTGACTGCCTCCTGGAACAAAGCATCTGGGTAACTAACCTCCTTGATGCGTTGCATTGACATCAGTTGAGATAATGAGCATATGCAGGGCTGAACTTTGTGTTCTCAGCCAACAACACCCACATCCTGTGAATGAATTAAAAAAACCACTTAATGTCTCCAGTCCTCCTTATGATAATTTCAATTGGAGAAGAATGTTAATTGAAATACTGTTAAGCGAGATAGGCAATACTCACTAACCAATCTAATAAGCTTTATTATTGATAAACCTCTACTGATAAGCCTTACAATAACTAAAATTACCCAAGTCCTGAAAGAGAAATTAGAAAGAAATGTATCTAGCAATCAACTCCGTTTTCTTCTCCCGTTTCACCTGCATTTTGCAGAATGTGGTTGGACCCCTCTGGAACGACAGTCTGGACTTGACGGTTTGTCTCGGTATCTTTTACTCGCCCACTCGGTTGCTGACTGCCTATCCTGGGGTGGTGCTGAGGTGTGGCCATAGTATTCTAGGTAATTTGAGACCATTGGTGTCCACTGTCATGGGTGTAAGAGGTGTTTGAGATTCCTGTTTTCAGCAGCCTTCATTAGCCGGTGTGTGACTGTTTGCTTGCTTTGTAGCTAAATGAGTCATTAGAGAATGAGAGGGGCAAGATTTATAGCTGTCCGTGTATAGCTGGGTGTATTCGAGTTTATCAAAGAACAATATAGCACAGGAACAGATCCTCCAGCCCTCCAAGCCTCTGCCAATAACTTTGCCCTTTCGTGTTAAAACTGTCTTCACTTACAGGATCCGCATCTGTTTTTTTTTCCCCCACTGCACCTTGAACCACTGCCTAGTAATTGATTCTTCCCCACCCCTCTGGGGTAGTGGGTGGTGGCTGGTGAGAAAGATTGGAAAGTACGAGACTATACTATCTGTGCCATTTGCAATCTTTTAAACTTCTATCAGGTCACCCCTCAACTTCCTGCGTTCCAGTGAAAATAAACCCAGTTTGTCCAACCTTCCTTCATAGCTAAAATCCTCCATACTAGGCAAAATCCTGGTAAACCTTTTTTGTACCCTCTCCAAAGCATCCACATCCTTCTGGTAGTGTGATAACCAGAACTGTACGCAATATTCCAAGTGTGGCCTAACTAAAGTTGTGTGAAGCTGCAACATTTTTTTGTTTATGGTTATACTCTATGCCCCTTCTAATGAAGGCAAGCATGCCATAGGTTTTTTTAAACTACCTCTTATAGAGTCAGAGTCATACAGCATGTAAACAGACCCTTTGGTCCAACCAGTTCATGCCAAACAATCCCAAACCAAACCAGTCCCACCTGCCAGCTCCTGGCCCATATCCCTCCAAACTTTTACCATTCAGGCATCTATCTTTTAGATGTCTTTTAAATGTTGTAATTCTGCCATATTTGCACCAGTTCCTCAGGAAGGTCTTTTCACATGTGAACCACCGTCTGTTTAAAAAAAATTGACTCATCTCCTTTTTTAATCTCTCTCCTCTTACCTTAAAAATGTGCCCCCAGTCATGAAATCTTTAACTCTATCTATACCTCCCTTATTTTATAAACTTCTATCATGTCGCCTCTCCACCTCCTACGCTCCAGTGAAAAAGGTCCCATCCTATTCAGTTCTTTATAACTGAAACCTTCCATACCCTGCAACATCCTGGTAAATCTCTTCTGAATCCTTAATAATATCCTTCCTATAACTGGGTGACCAGAACTGGACACAGTATTCCAGAAGAGGCCTCACCAATGTTCTGTACAACCTCCACATGACTTCCCAACTGATATGTTTGAAGGCAAGCATGCTAAGTGCCTTTTTAACCACCTTGTTTATATGTGATGAAAACGTCAAAGAATTATGTACCAGCACCCCTAGGTCCCATTGTTCTACAACACGACCCAAGGCTGTACCATTAATTGTATAAGCCTTACCCTTGTTGTACCAAAATGCAGTACCTCGCATTTATGCAGATTAAACTCCATCTGCCGTTTTTCAGCCTATTGACCCATTTGATCAATATCCCTGTGTAAACTTAGAAAACCTTCACTGTCTACAATGCCACCAATCTTGGTGTCGTCTGCAAACTTATTAACTATGTCTTCTATATTCTCATCCAAATAATTTATATAAATGACAAACCAAAGAAGACCCAGAACTGATCAGATCCCTGTGAAACACCACTGGTTACAGGCCGAAAATCAACCCTCCAACATTACTCTGTCTCTTGCCATTAAGCCAAATATGTATCCAATTGGCAAACTCACCCATGTGACCTAAAGGAGTCTTGTCAAAGGCCTTACTAAAATGCAAATAAATAACGTCTACTGCTCTGCCATCATCGATCTTTTTGGTAACTTCCTCAAAAAACTCAGTCAAGTTTGTGAGACATGACTTACCTCGCACAAAACCATGCTGACTATCCCTAATCAATTTTTGCCCCTCTAAACGTCCATAAATCCTATCTTTTATAATCATCTCCAACAATTTACCCCCAACCAAAGTTAGACTCACTGGTCTATAGTTCCTCGGTTTCATCTTACAACCCTTCTTTAAACGAAGGTATAGCATTCGTCAACCTCTGTCATCAGGCATGTCACCTGTAGTTATAGGTGCAAATATTTTTGGAAAGGGAATTGTAATTTTCTCCCTTATGTCCCACAATGTTCTGGGATACATTAGAGCAGGTCCCAGAAGTTTTATCCACCTTTGTTCTCTGTGACCTCCCAAACTACCTCTGTAATGTGAACTGTTTTTAAAACATCAAAATTTATTTCTGTGCATTCTCTAGATTCCATTTCGTTCTCCACGGTAAAAACTGACACACAACAATCTTTTTAGTATCTCCATCTCCTGGAGGGTCAACACAATGACGACCTCTTTGATCTTTGAGGCCCTACCCTCTTTCTCAATGTATTTGTAGATTCTCTTTGGATTATCCTTAACCTTATCTGCCAGTGCTTTCTCGTATCCCCTCTCTGCCTTCCTGATTTCTGTCTTAAGAATGCCCCTGTGCTCTTTATATTGATTTGAGATTCAATTGAATTAAGTTGTCTATATCTGAAATAAGATAATCTTTTATTTTTGACTAGAACCTCAATCTTCATTCATCCATCGTTCCTTAACTGGCCTTACCCTTCACTTTAACAGGAACAAATGCCTCTGAACTCTTATCTTGAACACCTGCACTGCCACCTTCAGTGATCTGTGTATCAATATTCCTAAGGGTTGTGCCATTCACTATATAATTTCCACCTGTATTTGACCTTCCAAAATGCATCACCTCACATTTGTCAAGATTAAACACTATCTGCCATTTTTCTGCCCATGCCTCCAACTGACCTCTGACATTCCTCCTCACTATCTGCAACTCCTCCAATCTTTGTTTTCCACAGACTTACTAATTAGACCAGCCATGTTTTCCTCCAAATCATTTACGTAGACCATGACAGCAGAGATCCCAACACTGTTCCCTGTGGAATACCACTCGTCTCAGCCCTCCATTCCAAAAAGCTTCCTTCTACTGCTGCCACGAGGAACCTTGTCAAAGGCTTTACTGAAGTCATACAGCATGGAAACAGACCCTTCAGTCCAACCTTTTCATGCCCTCAGCTGCTCTTGTGGTTAGTGGCAGTGTTGATTTGGGATTCATTGGATCTTTTTGTCCAGAGTTTCCCTGAAAGTACATTCATTGACCTGTTTAGCTTTTGGACTTGTGTAGAAAGGAAATTTGTAGGTGAGGAGTTGGAGTATTCTAATGTCTGTAGATTGGTTTTTGCTTGTATTGAATACTCAACCTTTTAGGCTGCAGTTGTTGTCATCTTTTTGTATTTTGCAGCCAGTGTTGGAACGGATCCCAAGTTGGATAGGGACAACATTGTTTAACACTGAAATGTGAATAGATTTTTGGTTCTCGTCTTTCGGCATAACTGTGACCCTAGGATTTTGCCAACATCCACCAAGTTAAACAATTGAGTGTTTGGATTTTTTGAAAATATAATGGCTTTTCTGCCTAATACTTAGTGCCTTTGCTATGGAAGTGTTACTATATCGGTTCAAATTTCCTCGTGATAGTGTTTTAATTTGTTTTCTGTTTTGTTCCCCACAGACACTACCTCCCCCGCAATCCATGTCCCACACCACCTTATCACCATCAGATTCCGCCAGTCCATTCAGACACTCTGGAGTTCTACCAGCGATTGTCCACTGAAACTCTCTTCTTCATCTTTTACTACCTAGAAGTGAGTATTGGTCTGAGCTGGTTTGACCATGTCACAAAGCCTTACTCAAGGTTTTCTGCTGGAATCCTGCACTGGGTGTGCTTGGGTAAAACCAGAACTGGACCCATAGACTTGGCAGCAGCTGAAGGGATTTCCACACTGATCAAACTTACCAGATCCCATTTACTGTTATTTGCATCTGCTCACAATTCATGCACCTGTCCTCAGACCCTGTGGTGTGGAAGCCCATTGCCAGGGGTTTAACACTGACCCATAAACCTTTGCCCAGGGTTATGTTGTTAAATCATCTAGATAAGTCCCTTTTTGATTAGTTTAGAATGTATGATATCCCCGATAGTTAACTGTCCTGCCAGCACGCAGTAGCCAGGCTACCACGCGAAGAATGGTATTTGTAGGGCTCCCATAACCCACTTACTTCACAATAAGTCTCCCCCTTTTGAGATGAGAAAACATTCCTATATAGAAAAAGGAAAGATGTAAGTTCCATTCTTTAAGGAGAACTCTGGCATGGAGGGTGTTTCAAATGTGTCCCATTCCTCTGCCCCCATTTATTATATTCACATTCTGCCTGTAGCAATTTCTCATCTCAATGCCATGTCTGTTCTTTGTATCCCCTAGTTCAAACTGCACTGTAATTTAGCAACAGGCATTAAACTTTAACGTTTTTCAGCTGCAAACATCTGGTAGGTTTGGTGCTATAAAGCCCCATATTGTCTCTAACACAACTCTGCCTATTCCAGTGCTGTTGATTTGTGCAGTTAGTTCTTTCGATTAAACATGAAGCTGTTTTGTATACGTGTCCCAGCAACAGTTTTGTTTTGCTCTCAACTTAAAAATTGACCTGTACAGCTCTGACCTTTTTCGATCTGTTGCATTAGCAGTGTGCATTGTTGGACGCACACCACCAAAAACTCGTGACACGTTTCAGCGTGAATTCTAAAACATTTTTAAATGTTTGGATCTTTTTTAACTTCCTTTCATTACAATCTTTAGCAATTTATGCTGAGAATCTATCCCCAGGTGTATAGAGTCCTGTGTGTCACCCACCTGTCCTATCATTGTGTCTGTTTATAACTGGTGCTCATTAGGCCAGTTGACAATAGGTGCATCATCACAGCTGAGCTCAATCTGCTGACTCAGCATTACTCTACACATGTTCTAGTGGTAACGTAGAGCTGCATACCCACCCACTGCAGACTACTATTGTAGTGCTTATGGTCAAGTGTAGCAAATCAACAAGTATTGTTTGGCTTAAGTTGCATGAACCTGCATTTTTGAAAAAATAAATATTACTGGAAACTTGGTCTGTAATCGGGTTCTGAGATAAAAGGTACTGCAGATGCTGGAGAATCCGAGATAACAAGCATGGGGCTGGATGAACACAGCAGGTCAAGCAGCATCATAGGAGCAGGAAAACTTGACGTTTCGGGCCTAAACCCTTCATCAGAAGGGTTTAGG
>JAHRHZ010000008.1:20016820-20032620 GCA_024137785.1 Ginglymostoma cirratum | reverse complement strand
CCTAAACCCTTCTGATGAAGGGTTTAGGCCCGAAACGTCAAGTTTTCCTGCTCCTATGATGCTGCTTGACCTGCTGTGTTCATCCAGCCCCATGCTTGTTATCCTGTAATCGGGTTCTGATGTCTTTTGTTTGAGACAATGTAATGGAGTATTATAAATTTATGAATCCAGCTTCAGTTCCTAGTTCGATTTGTACAAATGTGAACTAGTTACAGCTGGTACTCTAGCTGTGGGGGGAGAGAGTATTCACTGGGCGGTGATTTCCCGAGATTGGTCAGTGGAGGTTCAAGTGAAGATGTTAGGCTACTGTGAGTCCCTTCACATAATTTGAAGACACTTGTTTGAAGTACGTGAGGACCCATCTTTTATGGGTTTGTTCCTCAGGCAGTCAGCATCTTCAGGAGGGAAGTCGGAAGAGGAGATAAGTGGTGGGCATACTAAGAATCAGAGAAGCTGGGAATGTTTACAGAACTGAGGGAGATTTAAAAGAACTGTTTAGAATTGTTTTTTAAGACTAGTAGTTTGGGAGAAACTGTTCTATTGTCAGGTGCCTCGGTAACTGGAGAATACTGATTGGAAAAGAACTGATGAGCTTTATTTTTATAAAGCTAGTCATTGTGATCTGGAATGTGCTGGCTAAGGATGGAAGATGATTTAACTGCACTTTCAAAACACAGTTGGATAAATATTTAAATTGGAAATTAGCAGGGGAATGGGACAATTTGGAAAGCTTTTTCAAAATAGCTGGCATAGGCATAATGGGCTGAATGGCCTCCTATGCCGCATCTTTCCATGAATTGAAGCAACTCTGCTTTCAGCCATCTTTTATTTCCTTTTGCTAGGGGACCAAGTCCCAGTATTTAGCTGCTAAAGCTTTGAAGAAGCAATCCTGGAGATTCCACACCAAGTACATGATGTGGTTCCAGAGACATGAAGAGCCAAAAACTATTACCGATGAATATGAACAGGTATGGATCATTTCTGGGCTCTCAATCTGTCAGTAGGACCAATTTCAGATCATTTGACCTCTAACAGATACTTGCGAAGAAATTTGGCTGGTTTCTGTGCAGAGAATTGTACTTCTAATGATTCCATACATTTCATCTTGTGCTTATTCACTTGTGTGTGGGGACTACTACTTACAGTAAAGAAGGTTAAGGGAGGTGGAATAGAAATGTTCAAGATTGGGGAATTTTGTTGAAGCAAATGGAGAGAAGCTAGTGCCATTGGCAGAATAGTCAGTAATCTGAAGGTAACGACTTTTGGCAAAAGAACTGGACGGAGAGATGAGGGGCATTTCTTTTGAATGAGTTGTTTTAGACCATAAAATAAAGGAGTAGAATTAGGCCATCCAGTCTACTCCACGGTTCGATCATGGTTAATATGTTTCTCAACCCTATTTTCCTGCCTCCTACCTCCTACCTATAATACTTGATTTCTCGTCTATCTCTGTTTTAAATACACTCAATGATTAGGTCTTTACAGCCCACTGCTGCAATGTGTTCCACACATTTGCCACTTCTGGCTGAAGAAATTCCTCCTCGTCTCAGTTCACTTTGAGGCTGTGTCCTTGGGTCCTAGTCTCTTCTACTAGTGTAAACATCATCTCCACGTCCACTCTATCCAGGACACTCAGTATTCTCTAAACTTCGAGTACAGACCCAGAATCCTCAAAATATTCCATCTGTGGTCTGACCAGAGCCTTGTACAGCCTCAGCCATACATCCCTGCTTGTATTCTAGCCCTCTTGAAATGAATGCTAACATTGTATTTGCCTTACTGACTGTCAGCTGGACCTGCATGTTAACTTTCAGAGCATTCTGAATTAGGATTCCTAAGTCCCGTTGTGTTGCAGATTTCCAAAGACTTTCCCGTTTAGAAAATAGTCTATACCTCTATCCTGACTGAAGTGCATAACCTTACACTTTCCCACATTGTATTGCATCTGCCACTTCTTTGCCCACTCTCCTAGCCTGTCCAAGTCCTTCTGCATCCTTCCCACTTCCTCAACACTACCTGTCTCTCGTCCTATGTGTCATCTTGATCAGAGAAGCGTGGTCACAGTTAGTCAGTGGAAGCAGATTCATGGATAAATCTTCAGGAAACAATAAGAGTATAGTGTGTGGCTGGCAAGTGGGTTTAATTGGTATCTCTTTCAAAAAACTAGTACTGATCCATTGAGCTGCATGGGCTTGCCCTGTGCCGTTTCTCTAACTTGGGCTTGCTCCTGTGAAAGTTAGATGCTGCAGTCTGAGGTATGTGGCTCAGGTTGTTGAGAATTTGTGGCAAGTCTGAAGTTTGGCGCTTTGTGTAATCAGGGACACCAACAAAAGCGTTTTTTGTGTCTTCAGGACTGAGTGCTGCAGTAATCGTGGCACTGCTCTAGGAATGTGGAATAACTTATTGTCCTTATCTTTGCTTCCATCTGAATGTCAGAATTGTGTTTTTCTTTGAACTTTCTTCTTGCTGTAAGAGCTTTGAAGCATACTTGGGATTGAGCTTTCTGTCTGTCATCTGGTTAACTGCATCTCTTCTGTTCCCATGTGCACAGTGATTTTTAATTTTTTTTTTTGCCCTAATACAATTAGAGTTATCTTGTATAATGAGAGTTTAAATATTGCCAAACCTAGGACGGCACAATGGCTCAGTGATTAGCACTGCTGCCTCGCAACTCCAGGGACCTGGGTTCAATTCCACCCTCAAGCGACTGTCTGTGTGGAGTTTGCACATTCTCCCTGTGTCTGCGTGGGTTTCCTCCCACAGTCCAAAAATGTGCAGGTTAGGTGGATTGGTCATGCTAAATTGCTCATAGTGTTCAGGGGTCTGTAGATTAGGTGGGTTATAGGGGGATGGATCTGGATGGCATGCTCCAAGGGTCGGTGTGGACTTGTTGGGCCGAAGGGCCTGTTTCCACGCTGTAGTGATTCTATGATTTACACCTGTAGGTGAATGATGCAATGATTGTGTGAAACCATCCACCAAATTGCAGTCAGTGAAAGGAGAGATGCAGTGGGTTTAGTGTCTAGTGAGCTGAGGGTTCTTTGGCTGTATGTTAGGGTTTCTGTGGTTGTGTATTGGACAAGGTGTAATAGTGTCTGGATTTCTGATAACTTTGATTACTGATTAGACATCAGTACTTGTTTGAATCCCATTCCCTGATAACTGAGCTCTGTGTACAATGGGCTCTGTAATTGGAGACCTGCAAATTAGGGATTATTTAAGTATTGAAATAGTTGATCCGAAAGGGTTGTGATAAAGCGGACTGTCAAATTTCAGAATCTTCATAACTTTGTAAACTTATGCCCTGTGCGAATGTTTACATCTTACTAGGCTTTTTTTCTGACCCAACAGGGAACATACATTTACTTTGACTATGAAAAATGGGGCCAGAGAAAGAAAGAAGGCTTTACGTTCGAATACAGATACTTGGAGGACAGGGACCTGCAGTAACCAGGACACACACATCCTGTGACAGGGTGGAGTTCTCTTCCCCATGCTGCTGATTGACCCTCAGTAACCCAGTGTTGGGCTCCCAGTCTGAACGAACGAACGAACACATGCGCGCGCGCACGCACACGTGCACACACACATGTTCTTGGAAGAGAGCTTTTGTTTAGAGACCTTGTATAATTTTGAGGAAAAAAGAAAATGAAAAAGAAATCAGAAATGTTGTACATCATGTATTTTGTTCTAACCTGTGCATAAGATATTGTATTGGAAAATACTTTGTCAGGAATCTGTACAGTTCTGCGTTTAAAAAGCAGTTAGTGCTTGTATGAAAAAATAAAACATTTTTCATGTACATTTTGTGGATGTTTATTCAATTCTTGAGGTTAGAGCTTTTTTATTGGCTGTTTGGGTTGTCCACTTGTTGGACTCTAAGATGAACTTTGCATTTTGTTTTGGGCCTTAAAAACCTGAAAGTGTCTGTATGGCTGTTGGGGCATCTGTCTATCTATTGGTCTTGCCTGATGTTAGCCTGTGCATTGATCTTTGATCCCATCTGAGACACCACATTTTTGTCCTTTTTTTTTTCTTTGGCTGCAATAAGCATTCTCCCTTTTGCAGCTTTGCCCCCAACTTATTTCCAATTCACCCGCCTCAGTATCAGTCCCGTTGGTTTTGCCTTCATCTTGTGCTAGCAGTAAAGCTTTTGTTAAAATAGAGAATCGAGAA
The DNA here is from genome assembly GCA_024137785.1 of Ginglymostoma cirratum. Taxonomy (NCBI): domain Eukaryota; kingdom Metazoa; phylum Chordata; class Chondrichthyes; order Orectolobiformes; family Ginglymostomatidae; genus Ginglymostoma; species Ginglymostoma cirratum. The sequence goes on along the minus strand of JAHRHZ010000008.1, from coordinate 20,028,444 downwards.
AGCATCAATATAAATATCCCCAACAAGGGAGAATAGAGAAAGGCAATATCCACTGTCATGGGACTGCTGGGTCTATATTGTCATTGCTGAATACATACAGCAACTATGCAATGAGATTCTTGCATTTTTGGATACTAAGGGACAGCTTGATAAGTGAAAGAAATTATGGATCGTCAACTGTGATCTAATTAAACTCTGCAGAAGTCATGCAAATTCTTCATGCTGCTATTTTTAACTTTGTGGAAACTTCCACTGGAAATTAGTTAGAGGGAGATACAGGCACAACTGTCCACTTTTTCCTTGAATTTAGATCCCTATAGATAAGTTTGACTTTGCTGTCGGAGTTCTCCTGATGTTTTCTTACAATCTTACACCTGAAGATGGAAAGGATTGGTGTGGTGTTAAACTAAATTACCCTAAGGAAATTCTGTCTCATTCACTTTCTCAAATTTCTTCATGATTTTAAAAGTTTATTAAATCCCAGCCTTCCTTGCTTCATTGTAAACTGTATCTTGACTTTGTCCTTCCCAGGCCATTGTATCATCCTGACAAATACATTTACTGTGTGGCATAAATGCCCTTTAAGTGTAGCACTCAAAAGTTGCACACAACTTGCAAATGTCTGCTAAACTGAGAGATTGATCTTGCGTTTTGTATGAATGTATTGTTTTATTCTTGCAGGATTCAGTTCACTTTTTTTTATTAAACCAAGAAGTTGTTAGACATGTTCTGTATTTATCTACCTGTCCATATATAGCTACATTACCTGTTTTCTCTCAATATAAACTTAAGCATACTGAATTGTATCTGCTGTCTACTGCATATGCCACTAATCTGCCATCTTGTGTGGACCTCATCAACAAACCGTCTGTCTTATGTTTTTATGATTTAAGCTTCTTGAGCCTAGATCAATCGTACACAGAAAGAGACTGGCAGCATGCCTCCAATCTGAGCAACTCTCGTCTACTGACTTATTATCCTGATCTAAACTTCTGGGATAAATAGATCAGCATCAAAGGGATACTGTTCAAATCTGTTCCATCTGTGGACTCTGAATTACAGCCTGTTGCAGAATCAACCACCATCAACTTTAAAGATCTGCTTCCTTTGCTTACTTCCAAATAAATAAATTACATGCTGTTACTCTCTACCCTTGCCCCCCTGTCTACCCGGTGGTAACTGATCTACTTAATTAAAACTGTTCTTTTTCTTCTTTTTACTTCCCAGGCTGAGTTGAGCATTCTCATTGCTTTCAATTCTGTAACAACGGTTTTTCGATTGGTCCAATTCTGTTGAGTAGTCAGCAGGGTAACAAGGTAACATTTTTTTTCCTACTCTCTAATACAAAAACCAAATGCTATTGTTTTTGGAAATGCAAAATAAAAGCAGTACAGGTGATTGTAAGGTTAACAACCTGAAGCATTAACACTGTTTCTCTTTCTACAGATACTGCCCAACTTCCTGAGTATTTCCAGTTGAACACTTGGACCTCATTTCACCTGGTACTAGATGAGCAGCCTGGGTGTAATTAAAAACTTGTGGAATAGGTGAATCTTTCTGGAGTTCTACCTGTTTATTTGTCTGCCAGTGTTGAGGGAGGATTGCTGTTTAAAAGTGAGAGATCCTTTTGTCAGAAGCATTTCTGATCAAGAACTGTTGCTCCATTGATTTCTGATGCTGTCAGGGCTCTCCATATCCTGATCTAGAAAGGACAGTTGGAAGGAACTTTGATTTGAGGTTGAGTTTGGGGGCTGATCTAGCTTTGTTCTGATTTTAATTGGTATTTCTTGTGGCAGAACCATCCCATTGTAATCTGTACATGGGCCCAGGTCAGAGGATCTATAATATGCTTTGTGTGGTTACAGCAGTTAATAAGGAGCAACTTGGTGAGAGTGTCTAGGTGTTAGTCTCTGGGGGTATTTTGTATGGTGGGGTTGCAAGAGTCTCTGCATGAAAGAACTGGCTAGTTAAGCATAGAAATACCTCTGATTTGCCCTAACTGTTTGTTCCGTATTTTGTCTATTATTACTTTAGCAGATGCTGTGGTTTTAACTGTGGACTGTCAATTCCCAGATCTGCCTGCTTTAAATGGGTAAAATCTGGCCCAGTTTTAGCCAAATCAAATCTGTTAATATTGAGCATTTTGAGATGGTCCTGCTGCCAGGAGCCAATACGTAAACCCCTGTCCATGACCAGCATCCAGGAGAGTCAGGGACTCTGTTCTGAGCAATGAATTCAAGTTTGTTGTGAGCATACAGCATACGTCAATTGTGAATGTTGTTCTCATTGTATCAGAATTAGTGAATTTTAATTTTTGATCTATTCACCCACAGGCTTGCCTAAAATAGTGACACTACCCATGAGCGAGTGCTGTTGGCCAAAACAGTTTCAGATTTTCAAAGAGAAAAAGCAGAAAATGATGCAGAGGAACGCCCAATCAAAGGAAACATCAGCTAACTTTGAGCTCATTTGTGAGTGCTGAATAGTTTTCAGTTCACTTTCCCCTCATTTCTTGGTACATTATCTGAAAATTGAATAAATGATTCACTGTTTCAAATCCAGTCTAACATTTGAAATTTGAGATTAGAAATGCCACACATCAATCGACATCCTTTATGACCTGTTACTGTATTAGTGGACCAGGAACTATCTTGACATAAGACCATCAGAGAGAAGAGCAGAATTAAGGCACTTGGTCCACTTTGAGGCTGCTCTGCCATTTGATCATGGCTGATATGTTTCTTAACCCCATTCTTCTTCTCCCTGTAACCTTTGATTCTCCTTACTAATCAATAACTATCTATCTCTGTCTTAAATGCATTCAATGACTTGGTCTCCTCAGCTGCGTTTTGCAATGAGTTCCACAGATTCATTACCCTCTGGCTGAAATTCCTCCTCCGCTCAGTTCCCCTCACTCTAAGCAGTGTCCTCTGGTCCTAGTCTGTCCTACTAGTGGAAACGTTTTCTGTGTCCACTCTGTTTAGTCGTGTTGGTATGCTGTAAGTTTAAATTACATCCTCCCTCGTGCTTCTAAACTCCTGTTGAGTACAGACCCAGAGTCTTCAACCGCTCATCACATGACAAGCTCATCATCCCCAGGATCATTCTTGTAAACCTCCTTTGGACCCCTTCCAAGGCCAGAAAATCTTTCCTTGGATATGGGCCCGAAAACTGCTCATGATATTCCAGATGTGATCTGAGCAGAGCCTTATACAGCCTCATCAATGCATCCCTGCCATCATATTCTAGCTGTCTTAAAATGAATGCTGATATTGTTTGCCTTCCTAACTGGTAACTGAATCTGCTTGTTAACATTTAAGAAAATACTGGGATAACAAGGTGTAGAGCTGGATGAACACAGCAGGCCAAGCAGCATCAGTGGAGTAGGAAAGCTGATGTTTTGGACCTAGACCTTTCTGCAGTTCCTACTATCTCTAAGAAAATACTGAACTGGGATCCTGTTGTGCTTCAGATTTCTGAAGCCTTTCCCCATTTTTTGAAATAGTGTATGCCTATATTCTTCCTACCAAAGTGCATTACCTCACATTTTCCCACACTATTCCATCTGCCGTTTCTAGCCACTCTCCTAGACTGTGGAAGTCCTTCTGCAGCCTTCTCACCGCCTCATCAATAACTGTCCCTCAACCTATCTTTGTGTCAACTGCAAACTTAGCAACAATGGCCTCCGATCCTTTGTCCAGATCGTTAATGTATATTGTGAATAGTGTGGTTCTCACATGAACCCCTGCGGAACTCCTAGTCACCAGCTGCCATCCTGAAATGACCCCTTTGTCCTTATTCCCCACCTTCAGCCAATCCTCTATCCATGCCAATAACTTGCCCCTAACACCATGTGCTCTTATCTTATTTAGCAGCCTTCTGAACAGCACTTCATAAGAGGCATTCTGGAAATCCAAATAGATCACATCCACTGGCTCTCCCTTTTTCTAACTTGCTTGTTACAACCTCTAAGCATTCTAACAAATTTATCAGACATGACCACCCCTTGACAAAGCTATGCTGACTCAGCTCTATTTGATCATGTGCAGCTTTTATAAAGCACCTTTTTATTGTTGTAAGATGTCCCAAGAAAGCACTTGGGAATGTGGTCAAAACTCAACATTGAGCCACATTATGTACTGGGGAGATGCAAGTTAAGTGTAGTTTTAAAGTGTCGAGCATCTTGGAGGGGAGAAGTTGTGTGGGGAGGAAAATTCAAAGCTTAAGGGACCAATACTGATGCCTGAGCAATGGAAATCTGTGCAAAGAACAAAATTGAGGCAGTGTTGAGATTTGAGGCGTTGTAGGACTGGAGCAGATTAAAGCTAGGAAGGGATGAGGTCATGGAGGATTTGAACATGGTGAAAAATTTCAAAATTTAATAGACTGGGAGCAAATGCTTGTCAGCCAGCATAAGGGATGTGAACAAAAGAGTTAGGACAGACAACAGAGTTTAGAATTGAAGTTTCGAGGTTGGAATGAGAGGCTGGCTTCTAGAATGTTGGAATCATCTAATCTGGATGTGACAAAGGCACGGATGAGGGCAAGAATGAAAGCTTATACTTATGGATAAAGGTGGAAAGTTCTCAAAACTTCTGTGTCGAATAAAGACTGATCCACTGCTTTTCGGAGGGGAATAAAATGAAGTTATCACGAGGGGTGGCAGGGTTTGAAGAAATGTAGAACGTGGGAAGCAGTACCGTAAGAAATACATCATTTGGGAATGGAATACAGAATAGAAAAGCAAGAATCTTAAAGGATACAGCGAAGAAGTGAGAGATAGTAAGAACTGCCGATGCTGGAGTCTGAGATAAGTGTGGAGATGGAGGAACACAGGCCAGGCAGCATCAGAGGAGCAAGAAAGCTGAAGTTTCAGGTCAGGCCCCTTCAGAAATGGGGGAGGGGAAGGGTGCTCTGAAATCGGTGGCGGGGGGGTTGTTGGGCTGGGGAAGGTGGGATGGTGATAGATGAGTGCAGGTAGGGAGTTGTGGGGATTGGTCAGTGAGGTGGGAGAGAAGATGGACAGGTCAAGGAGGTGGGGATAAGAGGGAGGGTTGGTCTTGGGATGAGGCCAGGGGTTGGGGAGATTTTGAAGCTAGTAAAGTCCACATTGAGGCCATTGGGTTCCAAAGTGCTGCTCCTCCGGTTTCTGGGTAGTGTCGCTGTGACACTAGAGGAGGCCCATGATGGACATGTTGTCCTGGGAGTGGGAGGGGGAGTTGAAGTGGTTTGCGACTGGAAGGTGTTGTTTGTGGTGAACCAAGCGTAGGTGCTGTACAAAGCGGTCTCCGAGCCTCTGCTTGGTCTCACCGATGTGGCCCCCTCTACATTGGGAGCAGTGGATACAATAGAACACATTGGTGGATGTGCAGGTGAACATCTGTCTGATGTGGAAGGTTTGTTTTGGGGCCTTGGATGGAGGTGTGGGGGCAGGTGTAGTACTTCCTGCGGTTGCAGGGAAAAGTGGTGGAGTTAGTGGGGAGTGTGGAGCGGACAAGGGAGTTGCGGAGAGAGCAGTCCCTCTGGAGGGTGGGGAGAGAAATATATCCTTCGTATTGGGGTCATATAGCAGTTGGCGAAGAATGATGCGTTGAATCCAGAGGTTAATGGGGTGGTACGTGAGGACAAGGGGAATTCTGTCTGTTTTTATTATGGGGCGCGGGTGTGAGGGCAGTGGTGCAGGAAATGCAAGAGATGCGGTTGAGGGCATTTTTGATAGCTGAAGGAGGGAAGCTGCGATCCTTGAAACAAGGACATCTGGGATGTTCGGGAGTGGAACACCTCATCTTGGGAGCAGATGCGGCGGAGGAATTGGGAGTAGGGGATCGCGTTCTTGCAGGAAGGTGTGTGAGAGGAGATGTAGTCTAGGTAGCTGTGGGAGATGATGGGCTTGAAATAGAATTTGGTTTTGGGGCGATCACCAGAGATGGAGACGGAGGTCCAGGAAGGAGAGAGAGGTATCAGAGATGGTCCAGGTGAACTTGAGGTTGGGATGGAAGGTGTTGAAGTGGATGAACTTTCAAGCTCCTCGTGGGAGCATGAGGTGCCGCCGATACAGTCATTGATGTAACTGAGGAAGAGGTAGGGGATAGGGCCAGTGTAGCTTCAGAAGAGGGATTGTTCCATGTATCCTACAAAGAGGCAGGCATAGCTTGGGCCCATGCGGGTTCCCATGGCCACCACCTTAGTCTGTAGCTAGCTTCAAAATCTCCCCACCCCTGGCCTCATCCCAAGACCAACCCTCCCCCTCATCCCCGCCTCCTTGACCTGTCCGTCTTGTCCCGCCTATCTGTTTCCCCCCACATCACTGACCAATCCCCACCATTACCTACCTGCACTCACTATCACCATCCCACCTACCTTCCACAGCCCAACCCCTGCCCCCTTCTCTTTATTTCAGAGCCCCCTATTCCTGAAGAAGGGTCCCAACCCAAAACGTCAGCTTTCCTGCTCCTCTGGTGCTGCCTGGCCTGCTGTGTTCATCCAGCTCCACATTGTGTTATCTCCGCAAAGAAGTGAAATGTCCCAAGAATGGTTTTCAGAACAAGAGTTCTGAGGGAAGGTCATCAGACCCGAGACGTTAACTCTGATCTCTCTTCGGATGCTGCCAGACCTGCTGAGCTTTGCCAGCAATTTCTGTTTTGGTTTCTGATTTACAACATCTGTAATTCTTTTTGGTTTTTATTCAGTTTTATTCTTTTAGCTCATAGGATGGATGACACTGGCTGGGCGAACATTTAAAGCTCATCCCTGTTGGCCCTGGAGAAGATGTTGGTGAGTGCTGCCTTGCTTCCAAGTATGATAAGTTGTAAACATAAGGATTAAATATTTCGAGCCTTGCAGTAAAATGGGTGATAAGGAATTGTGTTAGTGGAAGCTGGATGTGGCTAATGTAGAAAAATGAAACCTGACAGGAATTTGCTTGAACTTTGCATTAAAATTTGTTTAAGCTGTTCTTGTGTTAGACTTGGAGAAAATAGTTTAGTCTTGGGTTTCCATATGTATAAAATGATATGGAAACTCTTCCTGATGTTAATTCACATTGTAATTAAGGACACAGATTTAGTACACCAATTGAAAAAAAATTTGTTTCAGCTCCGTTGACCGTTTCCTTTGTGATAACGGTCTTGATTGTGGTGAATTATTCCACATCCTGATGGATCAAACCTACGGGAAATGTTCTAAGACCCAGGTCATGCTGTGAATTAAGAGATGCATTGTTCCTTAGTAAAGTATAGGTATTTGTGTTGCTCATTGGGGTACTGCAGAAGCTCTTCGGTTAAATGGCAGATTTGCCCCTGTTGTTTGGGGATATTTGATTTACTTTGGATTTCTTTATTGTGGAACGTGGGCATCCCAAGTTGACCAGTATTTAATGCCTGTCCCCTAGTTACCACTTGACAAGGTGGTGGTGAGCTGCTCCCTTGAACCACTGCAGTCCGTGTACTGTAGATAGACCCCCAATGCCGTTAGGGAGGAAATTCCAGGATTTTGCCCTGGGACCAGGGTGAAGAGGAATGAGAGGATGCAGGTGGTGAGGGTCTTATGTTTTTTCTTAATTGTTTGTTGGTTGCTGGCTAGGCCAGAATTTATTCCCTATCCCTAATTTCCCAGAGGGCAGTTAAGAGTCAATCACATTGCTGTGAGTCTGCAGTCATATGTAGGCCAGACCAGGTGAGGATGGCAGATTTTCCTCTCTAAAGGATATTAGTGGTTACGTGATCCTTATTAGGCTTTTTTAACATTCCAGATTTCTGTTGATTGACTGGTTTTTGTCATCTACCCATGGTAGGATTCAAATTCATGTCCTCAGAACGTTAGCCTGGCTTCTGGATTCCTGTCTGCTAACTATTCTCATGTTCGTTACCAAAAATATACGTATGAAACTACAACTACGACATTAAATTCAGTCAACAATTGAGATGCTTCAGTGTGTTTTGTAAGATTAGGGGTGCACTGAAGGAAGTAACCAGGAAAAGATTGAAATGGGGTCTGAGAGAGAAAGGGAATGTGATGATGAGATGCCAGCAAGGTGGAGAAGATGAGACCAAAATGCAGTAAGATTGGAAGAGTAATGGCTGGCTGATTGGAGGAGGCCAAATAAAATGAGAAGCTGAAAGATTGGTTCAGGGTATTAGATATACCCCTGTAGATTGGGTTAAAGGTGATATTTACCCCATAGATTGGTTTGGTATAGTAAAGGGAGTGAATATTTGATGGATAAGGAGCTGATTAAGGGGGCTAAGTTCTTTATGTGCTTCCTGGATTTTAGCTTCCACATAGTGATCACTTTCAGAATTAACGTCTGACTTCAGGGAGTAAGTTGTATCTCAGTGGATTGGTTTGGAGGTTAGTAGCCCCACAACTGAGAAATCGGAACAATATATCAACAGGCACCAGCTTGCACTTGCAAAAGACCAAGACCAATATTTAAATCTATTCCAAGAACTGTTGTTAGTGATTCTTAGTTTGTATGAAACGTTATCAAATTAACACCAATTTCTGGTCCAGTAGGTGGCACACTCAGCCCACACAATAACAATAGAATCTTCTGTATACTTCACAGTTCGTTTTCCAAACTGAGCCTCGGGGCACAGGGTAATTATGGGTAATGGAGAGAGCCTTTTGATCCATGAAACAACACAACAACGTATTTTAATTCATTGATAGGATGTTAGCAAAGCCAGCCAGGTGGCGAGCTACTGCCGTGAACCGCTACAGCCCACATGTTGCAGGAATACCCACAGTGGTTATTAGAAGGGAGTTCAAGGATTTTTACCCAGCAACAGTGAAGGAAGGGCATTGTATTTCCAAGTCAGGATGGTGAATGGCTTGGAGGGGAATATGATTGGCTGCTTTCCTCCTTTTTTAGGAGGTAGAGTTTGCAGCTTTGGAAGGTACTACCAATGGAGCCTTCGTGAGTTACTATGATGCATCTTTTAGATGATTCACACTACTGCCTCTACATGACTGATGAAGGGAGTGAATATTTATCTGATGGATAAGGAGCTGATTAAGGGGGCTAAGTTCTTTACGTGCTTCCTGGATTTTAGCTTCCACAGAGTGATCACTTTCAGAATTAATGCCTGACTTCAGCAAGTAGGTTGTTCTTTTATATCTCAAATTTGTATTTCCATTGAAGATGCCAGGATTGGAAAACTGTATACAACTTGGAGCATTGTGGTGGCTGGGAGACTTTAAAGTTGAGGCTCTGGAGAGATTTGAGTCAGATTAAGAGTAGCAGAGTTTTGGGAATGAGCTGAAATTTATTAGGAGTGACCATCAGAGGGTGTGGAGAACATTGCATGGCGGAGTCTGGACAAAGGCAGAATGAAGGTTTGGCAGTCAGGAGCAGGATGATAGAAGGCAGTAAAATCATCCTCTTCAGTTCCCTGCCCAAAGGCAGGTCTGATCCAGAGTGCCAGGACCCCCTCCAAGGGTATGGCAAGGAAGCAGGTCTCGCATCTAATCTGGTCACAATGAGGATTGAACCTCATGCGCTGGCTCCAATCTGATTTATACTGACTGAGCCAGCTGGCCCCCAAGGAGTCTGAGTTGCTGTGGTAACCTTTTACCTGTGTTGTCGTCAGGAGCAATGGATAGTCGCGGCAATACCTCCCATTTCTTTCTGTTGCAACAGGAATCGACCAAAAGTCTCCTGCTCTTACTGCTGGGTATTGATGTTTGTTGGAAAGATTTACAAGTTGGTACTGAATCTAATTGGCTGTGTGGTGATTGAGCAGGGTGGGGCTCAAACTTTGTCTTCACCTGAGTCAGAAGTGCTATGCTCGCTGTGCCACCTGACCTATAGGGCAGAAATATGGATAAAATTCAGGGTGTGGTGTAGATCTTTTGGGACTATCAGAGCTAATGATTTGGAAGTAAGAGGAGGAACCATTGTAGGCTTTCAAGTTGACAGTGGAATTAGACAAGGACAATTCTGAAGAAGTCATGCTGAACTTAAAAATCCTGTTTCTCTCTCTACAGGTATTGCCAGACCTACTGACTTCCTCCAGCTTTTTCTGTTGTTTCGATTTCTAGCATTTGCAAGAATTTGGCTTTATTATAGCGGTCTGTCCGTTGAGTTGAGTGGGAATACCAGTCCAGCATTCCAAAGCCTGTAGATGGATCAAGCAGAAAGAAAATGCTTGCGTTTCAGTGGGGACTTCAGGACATTCAAGCACTTTGACGCATCAAGTATTTTTAAAATGTAGTCAGTATTGGAGAGAATGCAGCTACCAATCTGTACACTGATCACAAAATGTGGTCATGACCATGACCATCGTCATCAGGATTATTACTGGGGTATTGAGACCAAAACAGCTCACATGACTTCCTATGCTAGCAAACATTGAACCTCCTGATGCCTGCTGGGATAATATCTACCACAAAGAACTTCTCTGCCTGACAGCTAATAAAATACTCAACAACACAGGACCATGTTGTCTGGTTCCTCTTTAAACAAGTTGAGGACAACTTCAGTCAGAATGTTATGAATGGATTTGCCCAGGTGTCCCACAATACCAAAGCGCTCAAATGAATACAAACACAAGCTGGTACCGATACAAAACAGTCCCACTTTTTATTAGGAACAAAATTACAGTAATCTCTGGTACTAAACATATTATCCCCCAATGCTATTTGACCCCTTAAGATTACAATACTTCCTGAATCTCTTGTATATTTACACAGTCGCGCTCTCGCTTGCGCGTCCCCTGGTCTCTGCCTCTTGCTAGATGGTTCCGAGAGAGATTTGCAGGTGAACCCTTGTTTTGATACCTTTTGGATGGTTTTCTGGAACTTTTCTACAGTTCTGGCCAATCAGATAGATACACTTAAGAGTTGAAACAAAAGTCTGGAGTCAGACAGCACAGTGTGGAGGTGGAGGAACATGGCTGGCCAAGCAGTGTCAGAGGAGCAGGAAAGCTGATGTTTTGGGTCAGGACCCTTCTTCAGAAATGGGGAAGGGCAATGGAGCTGGGATATAAATAGGCAGAAGAACTGAGGAGGGTAGGTGGGATGGTGATAGATGAATGCAGGTAGGGAGTGTTGGGGATTGGTCAGTGGGGACTGACCAATCTGTGTTTTAGCAGCCTGCTACATTCTCAAATTAAGTGAAGTACGTGTCTGAAATCCCCTAGCCCCTACTGGAACACACTCTACATCCTACAATCTGACAACAGCTCCACCTTGTAATGGGACTTGTTGTGGTTGACTACGCACATCTCTGAACACAATCTGGTAACTGATCTAAGTGGTCAAAACTCAACCTTACACAAAATCTGGAGAACCCTCAACAACATGAGGTTAGACTAGGGAAGGTGCGGTCACAAGGTCCACAAATACAATATGAGGAACCTCTCTAATTGTGACTGTAGCTCTCCAAGAATATTGCCCACATGGTGAACTCCTCTGAGAGATCAATCCATTCCTGTTTGCAGTTGGTTCGCCAGAGTTGTTGAGTAGATTGTATCAGAGATAAAAGGTACTGCAGATGCTGGAGAATCCGAGATAACAAGCGTGGGGCTGGATGAACACAGCAGGTCAAGCAGCATCATAGGAGCAGGAAAACTTGACGTTTCGGGCCTAAACCCTCTTCCCCTCCCCCATTTCTGATGAAGGGT
>JAHRHZ010000008.1:20004681-20016420 GCA_024137785.1 Ginglymostoma cirratum | reverse complement strand
CTGATGAAGGGTTTAGGCCCGAAACGTCAAGTTTTCCTGCTCCTATAATGCTGCTTGACCTGCTGTGTTCATCCAGCCCCATGCTTGTTATCGCAGATATAGAGGAGTCTGTTTCAGTGATGTTGATTGATCGGTCAGGGAGGGATAGGTTAGCACTGTCATGTAGGATTTGAGATTGAAGTGTGAAATTTGGAAAGGATGAGCACAAATTTAGAAATCTCCTGGTCCACAGTACGTTTAACTTCTCATCCCTGGGCATCCTATTCCTGCTGTCTCCAGTTAGATACCAATGGTTATAAGTGTACAAAATACACAGTGCAAGTGGTGCATGTTGTGCATACTTGTACACAACCTGTGAAATACTTTTTATAAATTTGTGTCATTGCAAAAGCCAGCATTTGTTGTTCACCCCTAATTTCCTTTGAGAAAGTGTGAGGTGCCCTCTTGATTTGCTACAGTCCTGTTCGCGATAGGTATGAGAAATATTGATGAATAAAGACAGGCATGAGTGAAATCGGAAACAGGAGGGGGTTAAACCGCTGTCAGACAGTTCTATTCAATTAGATCATGACTGAAAGTTCCATCAAAAGCACCTGACCTGAATTTTTTTTAAGGTGATAGAACAGATCAAAAATGCTTTTCTACATTCACTGAAATCAGTTCACTTCCTGAGTTATAGGTGATATTTTCTGACTTTGCACATATCTGATTTGAATAGAATGGAGAGAATACTCTCCTCCCATCAAGAGGGGAGCCATATTTCCTAAATTATTGTTGTGTAGCTGTTCAAAGCGCAGTGAGATATTGTTAAGCTGTGCCTGGAGGTTTTGCCCTCAAATATTGACTAAATCAGCAGTTGCTGATCATGAAGGAGCTACCAAGGGAAATAACAACTTTTCCAAAACAACAAAAAATTGGCTAGCCATACCCTCCCTGTGGCAGCAGCTGCTCTGCTCCCTGTGGCAAACGGTTCCTAGTTCCAGACCAGGTGGTAATGTTTCCAAGATAGTAGAAACTGCAGATGCTGGAGAATCTGAGATAACAAGGTGTAGAGCTTGGTGAACACAGCAGGCCAAGCAGCATCAGAGGAGCAGGAAAGCTGACGTTTCGGGCCTAGACCCTTCAGAAAACCGAAACATCAGCCTTCCTGCTCCTCTGATGCTGCTTGGCCTGCTGTGTTCATCCAGCTCTACACCTTGTTATCTCAGTAATGTTTCCAACTGATGTCTTGCCTCCAGATTCCTGTCGATGTGTCACCTGTTGTCATAGTCCCCTGCCGTCTCTCACTTAATCATTCTTGACTGTCATCTACAGTTTTTACCTATTGCTAATTCTCTTGGTTTGAGAGTACTGTACAACATAATTGTGTGCCGTTCTGGTGGCCATATTAAATAATAGATATGTAATCACTGGAGCAGTTACAATGAAATTTGCAATGATAATACATGAGTTCACATACCTGTAAAGGATTGACTGGTTCCTGCTTCTACTTTAGTTATGTCAGCATCACAGGCTAATGTGTTCAGCTGGTGTTTGTAAGAGATGATAGTGGTTACCATTTCAAGTCTTTAGATCAGGGATGTGATGTTAGTGTATTTCCAAGCAGAATTGTGTGGCACATGTTGGAATTTTTTTTAATGTGCCTCTTGCCACAAAAGGATTCTGTACACAACTTACTCCAGCACCGGGTCAACAAATGCTTGGTGTGGTGTAATTCAGACATTTTTGTTGCAATACCACATATTTTTCCTGAGAATAAAAACCGAAAGAACTGCGGATGCTGTAAATCAGGAATAAGAACAGAAGTTGCTGGAAAAGCTCAGCAGGTCTGGCAACATCTGTGAAGAAAGATCCGAGTTAACATTTCGGGTTCGGTGACAAATGCTGCCAGACATGCTGAGCTTTTCTAGCAACTTCCGTTTTTATTCTTCAGAACTTGCTCTTATTTATTTTGAAGAAATAAGGCTGAGGGGTAACCTAGTAGACGTCTCTATCAAAACATTTCATTGTGTTTTTTTTTTCCACATTCATGGGATGTGGGCTCTGTTGGTGGGGCTGTTCATACTTGAGAGGTAGCGAGCTGCCTCTTGAACAGCTGCAATCTAGTTTTTGTAGATACTCCCTAACAGCATTGTGGGGATTCAAAGATTTGACCTAGTGACACTGAAGGAACAACAATGAAAGCAAATTGAGAAATAGCAGAGTGGGTGATTTTTATAGTCTGTTAGATTGGAATTTGCTGGTTTTAGCATACAATTGTTTGGAGTGTTAAATTGTGGATAAATTATCGGATCATTATTTGACTACAGTAGTTTATTAGAGAACCTCATTCAGATGGTATTTCAAAATCTGGAAGTAGAAGTTTAGAATCAGTAAAAGGAAGCTGTCAGATTGTGTTTTGCTTTTTTTTTAAAATCCCATCTGATTCGCTGATATTCCCATGGCTGATTTCTTTCTTCAGCAAATCTTAGCCAGCCTGGCATGTGACTCCAGTTCTGTACCATAGTGCACAGTGGCATCAAACTGCTACAACTTGTTCAAGTTGATGATCCATAATTCCTCAGGGCTATGAGGAATGGGTACTCACCTTGAAAATGAAGAAACAAAATCCTAGCAACACAATGTTTGTTAAATAATCAATAGTGACATGTCTGGAATGATTCTCTGGAATGATTCACTGGAATCAGGTTTTATTTTGTCTTAAGCTTTACCTTTCCCTGAAAGTTTGCATATCTTGTTAATGATATTTATTGATTCCTTGTGTAAGCCAGAACTTGTTGAGCAATCGAATAGTCTGTTTAGTCGATAATTAATCTGCCTTTTTAGTTTCTGACTGTTCCAGCTCTCAACCTGAAGGTGCTGAGTTTTGAGCTTTCTTTAAAAAAAAAAAAAAAAAATACCCTTTCCTGCCTCTCCCTGTGTCACTGACATGCCTACACAGTGAATTTGGACAACAGAGCTGGTGCTGTTCCCATTCCCTCATTGTTCACACCCATGAGTTCCAGTGGGAAGAGCAGAAGATCAAGTAATGGAACTGTGGTTAAATTCCTCTTGGTTGTCACTTTGCCATGTCTTGGTTTTGATAACCCAATAGCCATGATATTAATTGCAACAGTATTCTGTACCAGGCTTCCTTGTTGAGGGAGGCTGCAGAACGGTCAACAATGTCTTATGCTTTAGTTAGGCTTCAAAAGATTACCTGAAGGGCCAAAGTGTCCTTCACAATTTTATATCCAAATGTGCTGTCCTCACGCAAGACGAGTGAGAGACATTCAGAAACTCTTTTTGCATGCAATTGTCTGAGTAACACAGCCTAGTGGAGGGTTTATGCTGCAAATTAGCATCCAAGCTGTTTTTTTATTCATTCGCTGGCTAAACGTCATTTATTGTTCATCCCTAATTGCTCAGAGGGCAGTTAAGAATCAACCACATTGCTGTGGGTCTGGAGTCACGTAGGTCAGACTAGGTAAAGATGGCACTTTCTTTCCCTAAAGGGCCTTAGTGAACCAGATGGGTTTTGCTGACAACAGACAATGGATTTGTGGTCATCATTAGACTCTTAATTCCAGATACTTTTTGAGTTCAAATTCCACCCTCTGCCATGGTAGGATTCAAACCCAGGTCCCCAGAACATTATCTGGGTTTTTGGATTAACAGTCCAACGATAATACCACTAGGCTATCGCTACCGCTTCCCCCAAATGTTGCACCATCTTGCCTAGCCTCAGCCAAGTGGAGGAGGTTTGTGGCATTGACTTCACCTGATCCCTGTGTAGCCACCACTCTCCAAACATCATCTGCTAATGATGGACAGTAAACGAGTCAGAGGGTCAGGCTTACGCTGTCTTGTTAGGGGAAGTTCAAGTAAGTTGTGTGGGGGATTTGGAAATGGGGTCCGAGTTCTAGGGTCTCGGGTTTTGGAAAAAATATAGCTTTTTGCCACTCAACATGAAGCACTAATCGGGTCGAGAGATGAGATGCCTGTAGAAATCCTCATTTAATATATAGGACTTCACAAAGAACTTTACAAAGAACTCTACTCTGTACAGCAAGATGGTAATGATAATGTACACAGTCAGCTCCACAGATACAACTGAGAAATTACGCGCCAAAAATAAACACATGGAACTTGACCCCATATATGCGTCACAACGAAGGAAAACTGGAAGTGAGGTAACCCAGCTCAACAGACTCGAGTTTAAAAACCAGGCAGGAAAACACACCGACGCTTCATCAGAGGCTGCACTGAGGATGTTATCCAGCAGGGTAATGAAACGTCTGCAAAACAACAAACGAGCTCGGTGAGCCAACCAACCACAGCATCCACAACCTGAGCTACAAATCTACTCTGAAAACCTTAAGCGCACTTTGATTAGTTGTGTTACCCACTGAGTCATGGCACAAATGGGAAAAAATGAATGTTTGCAGGCGTTTTTCCACTTGCTACAGGATTGGAATGCCTGAAACCAAGAGGAAAGCAAGGTGGCAGATGGGAATGATTCAGAAGAACTGAGTGGTTACTGAGTTAATAAATGTGTTGATTCCATGACTTATCAAAACTTGAAGGGTTGGATCTATCTTGTCTTCAGAGTAGTTTTGAATTACTCTGGAATTTTGTTGCAAATGACTGAAAACACCAAATTATAAAGCAGTAGTTTCCTGGGAAACAACTGTTCACATCAAGATTTCCAAATTCTGAAAATATTTTGAGTGGGAGTGTTATCACCAGTTAGAAAGACTTGAGCAGCAGCCAATGATAAGATGTGTCTCCACACCAATAGCGGCTAAATTGTCACAAAGCCTGGATGATCTGGGCACTAGGACTTACTGCCTTTGTGGGTGGAGATGTCACAGTGGGGAATATGAGATCTCCCTATAGTGAGGAGTACGAGTGCTGGGGTGTGAAATGGAGAAAAATCATGAAACCACAATTTTTAAAGAAAGACCAGGCCTGATGAAACAAGCTGCACTTTTATTTAGCTTATTTTGATTGGTGATTTTTGTGGCTCAGTTTCTAGCAGTGATTCACAATGGTTTTCCATGTTCCGATGTGTTATCACATCACCACTTGTGGCTGTGCCTTCTACTGAGGGTCTGAGCTCTAAGTTCCCTCTTTCAGCCCCTCTGAAAGGGGCTCAGTTAGCTTGGTTGCCTCTGGCTGGTTTGTGATACAGAATAATGCCCACAGTGTGGGCTCAATTCCTGCACTGGCTAACGTTACCATGCAGGCCTTACCTTCTCAACCTTTGCCCTCACTGAGATGTGGTGACCCTCCAGTTAAACCACCACAATGTCTGTCTCTAATAAGAGAGCAGTCCTCTGGGACTGTGGTGATTTTTACATTTTAGGTTTTAACTTTACCTCTTTTTTTGAAAGATTCTTGTTAAAATCTAAAACTAACTTCTGCCATCTGCTGTACTATCCCCTTGGGTCCATTGGTGAATTGCCTTGGGATGGTTTGCTGCTGTGTAAACACAAGTTGTTTTCTGAACTCATAGGAATCCTGCACTTAATGCTGTCACATGTTCCAATAACTCCCTACCTTTCTGAAGTGGCTGGTTTATATTTATTTATGTGCCTCAGTTCTAATGACACTTGATCTTTCTCTGTGGCTAGGTGTGGTGCACACAAATTGGGAAGTGTTGGATTATAAGGATTACTAAAGGTGCAGGTGTGAATCAGGGAGTGACTTCAGGTTTTTTCCATGACCCTGTTTTCCTTCATTGTTCTATTTATTTATACTGTGTCCCATGCTGATGTTTGTGTAAAAACAGTGTGTTTATGGCTGGAAGACATAATCACAAAGACACATGATGCAGAATATGCAGGTTTTAGTCACTGAGGATCCAAAGGACTTTCAGGCGAAATCTCCCTGCAGAGACAGCCATGGCCTTTTCAGTCTTGGCAAAGTAAACAAACCAAACATCAGAAAAAGAAGGGAATATATTGGGATTTGACTGTAATTATTCTCCTCTTTAAAGTAAAGGACAACTGATAACCTGATGGCTAAGTAGTGCACTCTGTACAGACTGTTTGTTTCATCCATTTAACCCTTGCAGCTCCATTATACAAACTTAGACATGGATCTTCTGTGAAACCACTTGCATCCCTTTCAGTCAGTTTCCTTCATTAAAGGAGTTAAACCCAAGTTTTAATCCTTACCAAAAGTCAATCCATAACCAACTGATACTCCATTATGATGAAGCTGAGACTAGACCTGGCTGCTTGGTAAAACCAGTGCACTCAAATTCTGCTCATTTCTGAAAACACTGATGGCAAAATGAGAGGAAATTATCAGTTAGAATTTAACACTATTATGCAGACCATGTGTTTAACAGGTGCAAGGGCTTGCTAAAAGTTAAAGCAGGAGCTGCTAGCTTTAACCAACTCCAAAGTGAATACCAGGTCAGATGGAGTCCAAGGAACTTGGTGCTTTTTTCCATAGTCACCTTGATTGTTTGGTAGTTGATTCAATTAGATGGGAAAATTGAATGTTAAATCACCTCAATTTCAGTTGGTTTGTTTAATATTCAAATGTTCCTTCATAAATTAAGCTGTAGTCACTCCAGTAGCATATTTAAATCCAAAACCAAGCCAAGCAGTGAGATCCCAATAGCTTACAGCCTTTCCTGTTTGGAGCTGAATCTTTACTTACCAGAGAAGGCAATCTCCAAGGATGGAATAGCCAGGACATGCAAACACCCAGCTGTACCACAAAACCAGCTAGAGCTTGTAACCTTAAACACCCCACTCATAACCATAAATATTTATGTGGCACCTTTAACGTTCTTACTTAACAGGGATATTAAGACAAAATTTTAACATTGAGTTTCAAAAAGCAACATTAGAGCAGATTTTAAGTAGTGTGTTAATGGAGGGTAATGAATCAGATTTACGGAAGGAATTCTGGAACTTAGGGCCCAGGCACATGAAGGACCTGCCATTGATAATGGAATGATGGAAATCAGGTTTGGCAGCCAGAACAGGAAAAGCGTAGATCCCAGAAAACTAGAGAAGGTCACAGTGATGGGGCACGGTGAAGACGTAGGGGACAAAAGGATCAATTCATAATCTTCAGATGCAGAGAGGAATGTGATATTGCTAACAGTTGATTCTGGTTTCGTCCAACTGCTTGATATGTTCCATATACTGGTGTTTTACAAAGAACAGCGCAGGAACAGGCCCTTCAGCCCACAAAGACTGCACTGACACACGATGCCTTCCTAAACTGAAAATCTTTTGCCTCCAAACAGTTTGTATCCCTATATTCCCTGCCTATTCATGGATCTGTCGAGGTGGCTCTTAAACATTTCTATTGTATCCATCTCCTCAAGTTTCATGGGATATTTGCTCTTCCTGGCTTTATTGGGTGGAGATCAGTAAGTTCAGTTTCGTGATCAAATTAGGAGTCTTGGTTTGAGTGACTCAGACTCTAGTTGACAGTTTTGTAACTTACCCATCACAGTTTCTTGCAACACTGAACAAAAGTAGCAGATGGAATATGATGTGGGAAACTGACGTTATGCACTTTGGTAGGGAAAAATAGAGAGACAGACTTTTTTCGACTTGGGGAAAGGCTTCAGAAATCTGAAACACAAAGGGATTTAAGAGAATTCTGAACTAGGACTCCTATGGTTAACATACAGCTTCAGTTGGTAGTTAGGAAGGTAAATATGATGGAGGGAAGACTGGAGTACAAGAGGAGTGATGTGCTGTTGAGGCTGTATAAGGTTCTGGTCAGACCACATTTGGAATATCGTGAGCAGCTTTGGGCCCTGTATCTAAGAAAGGATGTGCTGGCTTAGGAGGGGGTCCAGAAGAGGTTCACAGAAACTATTGTGGGGATGAAGAGCTTGTCATATGAGGAGCAGTTGAGGCCTCTGGGTCTGTACTTGATGGAGTTTAGAAGGATTGGGAGGGGTATCTCATTGAGCTTACAGAGATGAGGAGGAATTTCTTTCGCCAGAGGGTGGTTAATCTGTGGAGCTCATTGCTGCAGAGGGCTGTGGAGGCCAAGTCATTGAGTGTATTTAAGACCGAGACAGAGAAGTTCTTGATTAGTAAAGGAATTGAGGGTTACAGGGAGAAGGCAGGAGAATGGGATTGAGAAACATGTCAGTTAAGGGTTTTCAAGATAATAATTGAAAGAGACTGGTTTGAAAATCTATTTCCACTGGTTGAGGATTCTAAAGCTATGGGGCATAGTTTGAGAATTAGGGCCAGATTGTTCAGGAAGCACTTGTGCACACAAAGGATGGTAGTTGTACATTAGCTCTTTCAAATACCATGAACAGCTGCTGCAAGCAGTCAAGAAGGTGAGTGGAATGCTGGCCTTTGTATCTAAAGGGCTGGAGTCTGGGAACACAGACATTATGCTGCAGTTGTACAGATCTTAGACCTCATTTGGAATACTGTGAGCAGATCTGGGCATGACATGTTAGCAAGGATGTTTGGGCCCTGTACAAAGTTCAATGCTAGTAACTTGCATGATAGCTGGACTTCAGGGGTTAAGTTACGTGGAGACATTGATAAAATTAGGCTATTATTGTCTAGCATTTAGAAGATTAAGGGATGATCTATCAAGATTTTCAGGATATTAATAGGCAAACACAAGGTAGATAAACTATGTTTCTACCAGTTGAAGATTCTACAGTCATGGGCCTTACTGTAGGAATTAGGACCAGGCCATTCAGGAGAGATGTTAGAAAGCACGTCTACGTGTAAAGAGTAGTGGAGGTTTGGAATGCTTCCCCAAATAGTGGTCAGTGTTAATTCAGTTGTTAAATTTAAATCTGTGTGACAATTTTTTATGAAGCAAGGGTATTGAGGGATATGAGCCCAAGGCCAACATATGGAATTAGAGCACAAATCGGCCATGATCTTATTGAATGGCAGAGCAGGTTCAGTGGGTGATATGGCCTACCTCTGTTTCTATGGCGGTTAGTGAAATTTGTGTTCAATAAAACTGGAATGAAGACCTAGTCTAATGGCGACCATTGTCGATTGAGGTAAAAGTAGATTTAGTTCATTAAATCCTTTAGGGAGGAAAATGTGCCATCTTTATCTAGTCAGGCTTACACGTGACTCCACACTGATGGTGATGTCAGGTATATAATCTTCACCAGCCTCTGAAATGGCTTCACAAGTTATTCAAGGACAACCAAGGATAGGCAACAAATGTTGGCCTGAACAGTGATGTCCACGTTCTGTACAAGAATAAAGAAAAATACATTTCCTTCTCCATTATTGACCAGCGTCCATCTCTCCCAGTGTGAAGTGGAATGTCCTCAGATTTGTTCAAAATGCTCCTTTCTCCTGCTATTACTGTTCAATTTGGAGTCATTGTATGGCTTTCTCTCAGTTTGGGGTTTCCTTCCACAAGTTTGATTTCAAAGCTTTCCTCAGCTTATTCCTGCCCTGCCCAGCAACACCTAACATGAGGTCAGCTCCAACCTCTGTTACGTTCTGATTACACAGGATGTGAAAGCAAATGACTCACTGTGAAACTCTGACTGGTCCCCTGCCTGAGGGTGACCCACTTGTGCTAAATGGAAATGTGGAGTTTCAGGGCAGTTGGTTAATTGTTAATCTCTGGCCATGTTGGAAGTGATCTTTTCACCTTCCAGTCAGAATAAACAGGTATGTTACCCACAAGCAAACCTTGGCATCAGTGTTGGTTACTATGGTAACTGCTGTTTACAATAAAACATGTGTTAACATTAAAAGTGATAAATGAACTGGGCAATTGTGTAACTATGCACAGATTCTCCCTTAACTCATTCAGCTCCTACCTGTGGGAAATGACATGTTTTTTCCAAACATTTCCTTCAAAGCTTATGAAACACTACCAATAATAATAGTCTGACATTAGCAGTGAGGAAAATGCTAGGGTCCATTCTGAAAGATTTAATAGCACAGCCTTGGAAAACAGTGATAGGGACAAACAGTCACGCGGTTTTATAAAAGTGCCATCATGCTTGACAAATCTTCTAGAATTTTTTGAGGATGTAACTGGTAAAGTTGAAATGGGGGAATTTGTGGCTGTGGCTTACTTGGACTTGCGGAACTCTTCACAAATTACAAATTAGAGATTAGCATGTAAAATTAAAACTCATGGGATCAGAGGTCATGTACTGACATGGATAGAGAACTGGTTAGCAGACAGGCATCAGAGTAGGAATAAAAGGGTCTTTTTCCAAGAGGCAGGCAGTGACCAGTGGAGTACCACAGGGTCATTGCTTGGACCCTAGCTATTCATAATATATATTAATGATTTAGATGAGGGAACTACCTGTCATATCTTTATGTTTTCAAATGATACAAAACTGGGTGGGAGGGTGAACTCTGAGGAGGACCCAGAGATGCTTCAGTGTGATTGGACAAGATAAGTAAGTGAGCAAAAGCATAGCAGATGCAGTATAACGTGGATAAATGTGAGGTTATTCACTTTGGTAGCAAAAGTAGGCAGGCACTCTACTTTGAGATAGTAAGAACTGCCAAACTGGCGTCTGAGATAACACAGTGTGGAGCTGGATGAACACAGCGGGCCAGGCAGCATCAGAAGAGCAGGAAAGTTGACGTTTCGGGTCGGGACCCTTCCTCAGAAGAGCCAGCATTTATTTTCTGAAGAAGGGTCCCGAAGCGAAACGTCAACTTTCCTGCTCCTCCGATGCTGCCTGGCCTGCTGTGTTCATCCAGCTCCACACTGTGTTATTTAAGGCACTCCACAGCCCACTTTCAAAGCCACTTCACATTAGATTGATCTTCTGATGTTCTGACCAAGGTAGGGACAAGGTTTCCAAATCAGGGATGGAATACAAACCCATCAGGATTGGCCTGCAGTCTCCAAGGGTTAAAGAATAATCCTATCTGAGTTATAAAAATTGAGGATATGTTCTATTTCTTACTGGGGGACAGTTTGTAAAGGATAAGATGAGAGAGAGATTTTAAAAAAAGCAAACAGAAACAGAGGGATGTTATGGTGAATTTTACACATCTCCATTAAATCTTATCTCCTCTGTGCAAAACAGTGGCACCAAGTTTAAGCATCTCTTCCTAATTGTTGGAATCATCAGACGAATGTATGCTCTCTGGTATTAATCATCTTTCCATAAATGGTTCCTACTGCATTAAAATCTGTTTAATTTCTTTGGACATCTGTTTTCTGTCCCAATTCTGGAACCAAAAGGCCTCAGTAACCTGCAGCCAATATTTATTCCCCAGTGACAAGACTAATATAGATTATCTGGCCACTTCCACATTGCTGTATGTGGGCTGTCCCCTCACAGTCACATCTTCTACTCCCAAGGTAGTTTTCCTTGGCTGTCTGCCATCTACATTCGTCAACTACATTATCTGAATGCACAGCAACAATTTCCATGTATCTACTGATGACAGCCACCTCTACCTCACCACAACCTCTCTCAATGTGTCCACTGCTGGTAAATTAACAGGCTGTGGATCTGAAATCCGGTACTGGATGAACAGAAATTTCCTTCAGTTAAAATTGATAAGATTTATGCCATTGTTTTCAGTGCCTAATCTAAACTCTGTTCCCTAGCTATGATTCCCACCAATCTGGAAACAGTCTGAGATTCATCCAGTCTGTTCTTAACCTGAGTGTCACATTTAACTGGCAGATTAATTTCTGAGATAATAGGAACTGCAGATGCTGGAGAATCCGAGATAACAAGGTGTAGAGCTGGATGAACACAGCAGGCCAAGCAGCATCAGAGGAGCA
>JAHRHZ010000008.1:19991491-20004281 GCA_024137785.1 Ginglymostoma cirratum | reverse complement strand
AGAGGAGCAAGAAAGCTTTCCTGCTCCTCTGATGCTGCTTGGCCTGCTGTGTTCATCCAGCTCTACAGATTAATTTCTGACCTCATATTGGTGCCACCATTTGGGGAGGAAGTGAACTTGTAGTATTAGCGCTGGACAGTTAATCTGGAGACCCAGCTCATGTTCTGGGGATCTGGGTTTGAATCCCACCAAGGCAGATGATGGAATTTGAATTCAATATACAAAAATAATCTGGAATTAAGAGTCTAATGATGACCATGAATCCATTGCTGATTATCGGAAAAAACCATCAGGTTCTCTGACGTCCTTTAGGGAACAAAACTGCCATCCTGACTCCTGACGCACAGCAATGTGGTTGACTCTTAACTTCTCTCTGGGCAATAAATGCTGGCCTAGCCAGCGATATCCTCATCCCATAAATACATGTTTGAAAATCATTGACAGCACCTGTTTCCACCTCTGTAATGTCATCTGACTTCAGCTTTGTTTCAGGTCATTGCTGGTGAAACCCTCATTCATGTCCTTGTGCTCTCATGACACTCCTGACTGGTCTCCCACCTTCTAACAGTCTTTAACTGGAGGTTGTCAAAAGTTGTGCGGTTCATGTCTTTACTTTCACCAAGCTGAGCTCACTAACCATAAAATCATAAACTGATAAGCAGTAGGAGCAGGTACCGGTGATTCAGCCCATTTCCTGAGCTCATTCTGATCTGGCTGTGGCCTCAATGTAACTCACCCATAAACCCTGATTTCCTTGTCAATCAAACATCTGTCTAAATCAGAGTTGTATACTTTCAATGACTCAGCCTTCACTGACTTCTGGAAGAGAAATTTCTATGAGCTACCCACCCTCCAAGAAGAAGAAAATCCTCTTTGTATTAAATGGAAGACCCATTATTTTTAATTCGTCTTCTAGTTCTGGATTCCTCCATAAGTGGAAATAGTCCCTCAATGTCTATATTTAGAAATCCCCCTCACAGTCTTAACTGTTGAATAAAATCAGCTCTTCTCACCTCCAGTGAGTATAGGCCCAACCTTTCTTTGTAAGATGGTGATTAATTTTCCAAGCCAGTATGGGGAGTGGCTCGGAGGGGAATTTGCAGGGAGGGGTGTTGCCATGTACCTGCTGCCCTTGTCCTTTGAGATGGAAGTGATCATGGGTTTGGAAGGTGATGTACATGCTTTCTTTCAATTTGACACACGAGTTGTTGGTTGGTTCGTCGAGCTGACTGGTTTTCATGCAAACGTTTTGTCTCCCTTCTAGGTGACATCTTCAGTGCTGTCTAGCCTCTGAAGCGCAGTTGTTCTGTCCTGCTTTCAGTTTATATGGTCTAGTCTGTCGTGGTGGGTAGAGCTGCTTCCGGTTTTGCTCCATAGTGGTGTGTAGATGGGGTCTATTTCAACATGTTTGTTTATCACACCAGCGGTTGAAAACTGGGCTTCCGGGAATTCTCGTGCTTGTCTTTGCCTTGCTTGTCCTAGTTCTGTTACATTGTCCCAGTTAAATTGATGTCCTTCTATGTCAGAGTGTATTGAAACGAGGGAGAATTGGTCGTGCTGTTTTTCCGCGAGTTGGTGTTCTTGTATCCTGGTGGTGAGTTTCCTGCCTGTCTGTCCTAATGTATTTTGTATGTCACATTTGTCCTGCTCATTGTGGGTATGGGGTCTTTTGTCTTTGAAAGTAACTGGCGAAGTGTGGCTGTTGGACTGTGTGCTATCCTTATTCCAAGAGGTCATAGGAGTCTTGTAGTCAGTTCTGATGTGTTTCTAACATAGTGTGTTGGGGCGTACAGTGTCTTCTTGGTGGTGTTTCTTTGCCAGGCATCAGCATGAAGCTGTTAGGATACCCATTGTTTGTAAAGGTTTTGTATAGGTAGCACTATTCGATTTTGCGCAGCTTCGGGGTGTTGCAGTGTGTTATCGCTTGTTTAAATGGAGTCTTGACACAGAATTCCTGGAGGCCTGGTTTTCAACCACCAGTGCAATAAACAATCATGTTGAAATAGATCCCACCTACGTACCACTATGGTACAAAACCAGAAGCAAGACTACCCACCATGACAGACTGGACCATATCAATTCAGAGCGGGACTGAACAACAGCACTTCAACGGAGGCTAAGCAGCACTGACAATGTCACCTAGAAGGGAGATGAAATGTTTGCATGAAAACCAGTCAGCTCGGCGAGCCAACCAACAACTCCAACTGCAACCCGAGCTACAGATATTTGCTAAAACATTTGATACTATCCTTAACCCTCTTCGTTAGCCATAAATAGTGAATCCGTTTAGAGTCCTTTTTCAATGGAGTGTATTTTTATTCAGGGTTATGAAATATCTCCTCAAATGTCTGCCACTGCCTCTAGTCTTACCTTTTAACCTATTTTCCCATTGCACTTTAGCCATCTGTTTTTCATGCCTTTCTAATTTATCTTAAGTTTGAGACACTAGTTTCAGATTCAAATATATCACCTTTAAAGTAAATGTGAAATTGTATCATTTATGATCACTGACCTAAGGAATCCTTTACTGTAAAGGCATTAATTAACCCTGTCCATTATTGCCTAAAATTGGCCTGTTTTCCAGTTGTTTCCAGAATGTATTTTTCTAAGGAACTGTCCAGAATATACTTTATGAACTCACCCTCAGGCTGCCCCTTGCCAATTAGTTTTATTGAATCTACATGAAGAATAAAATCGCTCACTTTTTTACAGGATCCTATATTTTCAGGGTTTATATTCTGTCCTCCAGTGGGAGCTACTATCAGGGAACCTTTAACCGACTCTAATTTCTTTCATTTACTAGTCCTCATCTCCATCTAATCTGATTCTATATTTTGATTCACTGAGTCAAGATTACTTTTCAATACTATACTGATCTCAACCTCAATCAACAGAACCATTTCACCTCCTTTTCCTTTCACCCTGTCCTTCTGAAATATCAAATTCATATGAATATTCAGATCCCAGTCTTAGTTTCTTCATATTCATTCCTCTGTAATCTCTACCATATCAATCCTAACCTATTTTAATTTGTGCTGTTAATTCATGCATCTTGTTATAAATGCTGCATGCATTCAAATAAGGAATTTTGAATTCCGTCTTTTTACCATTTTTCCGTACTCCGACCTTATTTGCTGGTGCTTGCTAATGTATATTGGCGCTTGGCCAAGTGCTGTCCAATGGCCTCCATCTCTATTTCTGGAATTTCTTCTGGCTCCACAATCCTTCAAGGTTGCTCTCCTCCAATTCTGACCTACAGCATCTCTGAACCTAATCTCTCCACTGTCAGTGACGGTGCTTAAGTACATAGACCCAAAGCTCTGGGAAACCCTCCCTACACTTCTCAGCTCACCTTCCTCTTTTAAGGCACTCCTTACAACTCACCAGTGACTAAACCTTTAGTCATCTGGCTTAATATTTCCGTATGTGACTCAACGTCATGCTGGTTAGTTTAATTGGTTGGATGGCTGATTTGCAATACAGAGTGATATCACCAGCACAAGTTCAATTCCTGTATCAACTGAGATGGCCATGAAAGATTCTCCTCCTCACTGCCTCCTGAGGTGTGATGACCCTGAGGTTAAACCACCACCAGGTGTCTCTCTATGATGAGAGAGCAGCCCCATGGTCCTGGTGGCGCTTTGTTTGAGAAGCCTCAAGACGTTTTATTATTTGAAGGTGTTTTAAATATACACACTTTCATTGTTTGCAAAATTGTTGCCATATTTTCTACACTACAGCTTCAAAAAACTTGTTGGCTATAAAACACTTAGGCATTTCCTGGGTAAACAATAATACAGAAGCATAAATTCTTTAAGTCTCTGCCTTTAGTCATTGTGTTTAGAGAGGGGTAGGAGGTACAAATTAAAAACAAACCATGTGATTCACCCCTGGTTGCTAAACAGATGCATTGCATATTTTAAATTGGTGTATGAATTTAAACCTTAAATGTAAATGCTTGCTGTGTGTAAAAAGTGGCAGTTTGAAGTGTTTACTCCAATCATGCTCTGTGGATATTATTCAAAATATTGTCTGAAGTGACAGTCCCATCCTTGTAACAGGGTGGGATCATCAGGTTATGTGATTCACTCAGAAACTAAGGTCTTAAGTCTCAACAAATGGAACCAAGAAACTGAGGTACAAATTGGTTATGATGGATTGGGAAACTGTTAAAAAGGTATCGTACTAGACAGGTAGTAGCTAACATTTACAGAACTAAGAGATAGTAGGAACTGCAGATGCTGGAGAACCTGAGATAACAAGGTGTAGAGCTGGACGAACACAGCAGGCCAAGCAGCATCAGAGGAGCAGGAAGCTGACGTTTCGAGCCTAGACCCTTCTTCAGAAAATCTGAATTCAGATTTTCTGAAGAAGTGTCTAGGCCCAAAACGTCAGCTTTCCTGCTCCTCTGATGCTGCTCGGCCTATGTTCATCCAGCTCCACACCTTGTTATCTCTATTTACAGAACTGACACCTGTATGGATTAATGTTTCATACAGAAGTGAGAGATTATCCACTATGGTAGCAAAAGCAGCAATAAAAAAGTCTTTTTGAAATGGAGCACTTGAACTTGAGAGGCTTGGGTGTTCCTTATTCATATGTTACTGAAAGTGAACATGCAGTACAACAGGAATGAATACAGGCTCTATGTTGGCCTTTATGAGAGAATTGGAGAACCAAAGTAAATATCTGTAGCCTTGCTGAGAGCACGCCAGGCCTATTAAATTTTGGTCTCACCCATGGAAAGATATACTTGTCATAGAAGGAGTGCAACTAAGGTTCACCAGACTGATTTTTGGGATGGAGGGAATATCCTATAAACAAAGATTAATTGATCTAGGCTGAATTATCTGGAGGTTAGAAGAGTGAGATGTGATTTCATTCAAAAGTACTAAATTCATACAGGCTTCCGAGGGTAGATACAGGCTGGATGTCCTCCCTGAAGGGGTAGGGGCTAGAACCAGATGTCAGAATCTCAGAATAAGCAGCAGGCCATTTTGACCAGAGATGAGGAGTTTCTTCATTTAGAGGGTGAGGATTTGTTGAAATCCTCTGCCACAGAGAATTGTGGAGCTTTAGCCATTGAGCCTGTTCAAGACTCAGATAGATAGTGACATATTACAGACATCAAGGGATACAGGAAGAGAATATTGAAATAGACTAGCCATGATCTCAGTGAATACTAGAAATGGTGTGAGGGGTTGAATAGCCACCTCCTGCTCCCATTTCCTTATGTTCTTAGTGAGCAAAATAAAGAATGGGGAGTTTGAGTAGAGACCTCGTAATGACAAAAAGGCAAGGAAGCTTCTTTTAGAAGAATGTATGTGTCCCTCAGCCACTTTGTACAGAGACTACACAGCCAGAGATCCCTAGTCCCTGAAGTGAACAACTTTCTGCAGTGGGTGCATTGGCTGCTGGGCTGGGCTTTAACAGTCCAGCTTCCAGCCATGCTGTGTCAGTCTCTGATCGTGGTTGGAGCAGTAGATAGGAGTTGCTGCTCTATCAGTAATAACCCACTGCCCTAGACCCTGTGCAATTTAAAAGGCCAATCCCAAAACGGCAGGGTGGGGTGGGGAAAGAGATAAAGAATAGGAGCCTAAGGCAGCTCAAAGTGTGGATAGAGCAGCTGTCTGACCATCAGCCACAGACCAAATTGAACCCCACATGCTTTCCTGTTCTTTTATTTACATACTGATAAAAATACATTACACAAAATAAATTTAAATAAACTTTATTACACCTACAAAAATGCTTCTCTTTGATTTGACACATTATGTCAAACTTCAAGTCATTTATTTAACACTTTAAATAAATATTTACATCAAAGTTACAAAGAATTGACTGTTGTACCTCAAGGATATTCCATGAATTTTGCAAGTGGAGGGGTACTGGGAGCATGAGTCAATACAGTGTCACTGGCCTTTAATATTAAAGAACTTTAATTTCGCTTGTGATCCCTCAGTGCGAATCACTTGGGGAAGTACGGGTTTTGTTCACAAGACATTGATCTGCATTGCTGTGGAGCCAGTGACCCAGTCCTTAGATGGTGCTCCTGTGATTTGGAGTCTCAGTTACAGTGCAGCCTCCTCAACATGGAGACACACCAAGTATCAAAGTTTTCAGTTTTGATATTCTGTTTCTCAGTGCATTTGGTGAGTCAGAAATGGGCATTTCTCCATCTGACCCACAGGCAGTAACACACAAACACAAAGACATACGGAAAATAACAATCAAGCAAATAGATCCAGCACCAGTCGGGGGCCAGACAGTTCACAGATTAAAACATCTCAGCAGTTAGGAGTTACAAATCAAAGAAAAAAAGATAAAGTTCCTAAATTCAGGAAGTTTATCAATACCCGGGCTGTGTGGATTTAGACAGTAAGGCACTGCTGTCTGTCACCACACCTCTGGATTTAATCGAGGTTGTTTGTGGACCAGATACAGTGAAGGAAAAGCAAATTGTGAAGACTGGACTCAAAGCCCAAGAGAAACTGAAGGTTTGTTAGAAAGTGAGAGAGAGAAAAGAATTATGGAACTAAAGTGATGCTATCTCAGTGTTTCTGATACATCTCCTTGAATATCACCACCAGTAGCATATCTACTTGAATGAGTGCAATGCAGCAAAATATATTTCAGGGTAGATCATCAAATTCATTGTAGATTAAAACATTCATTTTGATCATTTTTTTGGTTATTGATAAATATCACATTGGATATATAAATGAAGCTTCTTCCCAGAGTATTCAGCAATGAGCAAAGCCATCCTTTTAACCAAAGGGTTCACTTCCTGCCAATGAGCAGCAGCCAGGAAATGAGCGAATGAGCATTGGCTGTTGACTAAATACTTCAGATTAAAAAAGAGAGAGGTTTTCTATATTAATAAGTTGATATCACCAGGAACTGAAGAATCTTGTTGGAATCCAGCAGGAAGAAGTGAACAAGTGGCTTGAGAAGTTCCACAACAAAACCAGTCTGTTGCCTCTGCATGAGGCTGGAACGTTCTAGAATGTTGTCTGTCTGCTCTGGTAGTTGAGGTAAGGGTCTTGTAGGAGGGGTGTGGGAAGGTAGCTGGATCTGGTATGAGGACGTGGGATTGTGAAATCCTGTGGTGCAGCATACATCTGAAAACAGATTAGAGCATTTGATCAGAGACATGGTGAAACATATAATTGTGAAACCTAGTCCCAGGATTCAGAACTTTAACCTCAGTTCATTATCTGACAGTTTGTGATCCCTCAGTTTGAGGGGAGAATGGGTTTTGCTCACAAGGCATTGTTCTGGACCCAGTGACCCAGTCCTCAGGGACGGTGCTCCTGTGATTTGGAGTCTCAGTTACCCTTCAGCTCCTGAACATGCAGACACCAGGTATTGAATGGTCTGATCTTCAGGGAAGAGTGCCATTATGCTTCATAATTACAAGGAGTTAATGTGGATTACATAGAAATCTATTTCTACTGGCAGGAAGGTCAATAACTAGAGGGACAGATTTTAAAAAGGTACTGTACTTGGCAAACAAACTGGTGGGAAGATAATCTATTTTAAATATCAACAACATGGATTGGGTCTAATTGGATAAGTGTGTGTTTTTTGTAAATTGCACAGAATCAATAATCTGATTGTACCTCCTGTGCTTCTGTAACCAGAACACTAACACTGATGTGTTTGAGTGTGAGAATCTCTCCATTTAAAACCAACTTTTTTTTAAAAATCGCACTATCAATTGTTTTTAGACTTTTATTCTTTATTCATCTTGTCTCCCATCGAGTTAATGATCATGTGGAAAGGTGAAGTGTCTGAATTTTGTCCACAGGTATCCTGCTTGATGACTGCATTGGGATGGATTCTTGTGTAATTTCGGGTCTTCAGCCCCAGTGGGAACAGTTGAAATCAGACTGACTATCCCATACCATCCTTGTGAGACCAGACTGGGCTAAGGGGCAAGGAGCCAGTGGAAGTGGGTCACTGAATATTTTTAAAGCTGAGGTAGATGGAGTCCATTGCCTAATGAAAATAGAAGGTTATTGGGAGTAGATAGAGATACGAAACGCAAAACTCAAACAGATCAGTGATGATCTTACTGAATGGTGGAGCAGGCTTGAGGGGCCGAATGGTTTACTTCTGCTCCTATTTTACATGTGTATTCTTTGATCCCAGAAATGACTGGTGCATTTTGAGTTAAGGGAGACAGACCCATTAACTATTTGTGCAATGAATAGTTAGACATGGAAGGGGATTCTGGGATAACTCCAATCATTTAGTTTGGTGTGCTGAGGGGGTTTTTAGATGACCTGTAATGGCCAATAAACATCTAACAACACAGGGCAACAGGCTGAACAAACAAGGGAAAAAGGTTCAGTGATATTTAAAGGCAGCACTTACGTTGTGGCCAACTGGTGAGTGACTACAGTATGAAGGAGAAGGAACGTTATCATCAAAATTCCTAGCGAATACTGTGGAAGCAAATGAAATTGAGTGAGAGAGCAGTTTGTAACTCCACACAGCCATTCCATCTTCTCTACATTTCACAACAAGCCAGAGATGCCTCATCATAGCTTCTACTCTAAAGAGGTACCAGGAACAGTGGTAATGTCACAGCCCAATACAGGACCACAGGATTGAATCAAATCCCAATGACCCCTCACCTGCCTACTTTGCTCTAGATGTTCATAGCTCCTCCCTTGCTCCTGAGCACACCCTGGAGGGTGAAGTAGTTGATCCAGATTTCAATTATTGTCTAAACCGCGAGTTAGTCCCTTGCCAAGCAGCAGCACGACCTCCTGTTCTTTATGCATTCTATTGCTAAAGGTTTTTGGCAGAGCCAAGTGTTAAACAGAAGATTACAAATCAATGATCTCTCACTGGAACATTGCAGACATTTCTAAACCCAAGAGTGTATTTGGTTTGAAGCAGGAAGTGAACCAGCTTTGAACGAATGTTGCTAGAGTATAAGGACAGCCTCTGGGCACTCCTTGATAGAGGAGTCAGTTTAATACTACTCAATTCATGAACCCTGAGATGAAACCAAATTTGTCTTGGCGAGGAGCGAATGCAGTTGTAGCTAATCACAGGCCAACCTGTGTCTCACCTTAATTTCTTCATCACTAGAGTGAAAGAATTGTCTGTGTGGTGTGTGGGGTGGGTGAGGGCCCCTGCTATTGTATGATGTGCTTCACCCTCCCGTGCAGGCCAAGTATCATCACAGTATTATACTCACACTACTTGGCATTGAAGATTTTAATTTGCCCAACTATCTTGTGTTTTCTGGAATCTGCATTTTTTTTTAAATCCTGTTTTTGCCTGCTCCTCCTGTACTTCAACTCAGCTTCATAACGAACAGGTCGATCAGAATCAGGCAGTCTGTAAGGAGGCCATTTGGGTCATCATGCCTGTGTTGGGTCTTTGAAAGTGTCAAATTTGCCTTCTACTTTGTAGTTCTGCAAGTATTTTTCCCTGTAACCCTCTGCCCAGGTACACCATAGTTTACAAAAACAAAGTTACCTCACTGAAAATTAAAATGTTTCTTGGTCCTAACAGCAGTTTCCATTTTCTGTTCAAAGCTAAGGAAAATTAGGGACGAGTGTTCGGCAAATGAGAAGCATTCACGTTAAAGCTACCCCAAGCCTGGGGGTGGGGGTGGGGGGGGGGGGTGCGGGGAATGAGGCGCTGAATTACATTCTCAGTTACTCAGATGCTCAGTTACTGCTGGATTTAATGGGTTTTTTTTCGTTAATCTGGATATACCCTCATGTTCCTGCTGCAGTTGGAATCACTCACCTCTGCTTGGCTCCTCCATGAAGAAGACCTGGTTATCCAGACCTTTCATTCCTCCTGTTGGCCGATTTGGAGCAACACTGTCTTGTGGATCATCTTCAGACTTTGCAGGGCAGGTGATGTGTCGGAGCTCTGGAAGCATGTAGAACAGGATGAAGACCCAGCCATTGGCAACCAGCGCAATGCTGAGTGTGGGATCATCCCACTCGGGACTCCTGTTCAAAGCTGCATTCCCACGGACAAACATAACGATCCACACCACCCAGATAGCTATGGAAAAGAACATGGTCACAAATATGTGGGCACCATGTTTCTTCCATTTTTTATAATGGCCACAAAAAGTGAAGATGGAAAGGATGAACGTCAGTGCCATCAGAAACATAACGTAGATCAATAACATGACAAAGTCTTTGTTCTCATAGAAACAATTGTTACTGAACCGGACAGTGGTAAGCACCAGGTACTCAATGGCGATGATGACCTGTACCAGAGTCAGGATCAGAACCAGGCTGATCATGTTACAGATTGTGGGACCTTCCCCTGTACGCACCAACTTTAGGAGCCTCCAGACATGGGCCAACAGGCAGGAGAAACAGATGGCAAACAGAACTCCCCAGAGGAACAGCCTGGTCGGACATGTCTTTTCATCGCATTTGATAATGAAAGCAAAGGTCAAGCCAAAAATTCCCAATGTGCCCAGTAGGAAAAGCCACTGGATGGGGACACAGGCTTTCTTCCTCTTGTCTAGAATGAATGGTGTGATGCCCAACAGAACAACTATTAATATCACCGTGATGACAATTCCTACAGCAGCAATGGCTTCTAGAACAATCCCCCAAACAGCATCCAGGTCACACAGGTTGAAGTAAATGGACAGTAAGTCAGAGCCGCAGCCTCTGGGAGCTGTCACCTGAGCAGATACACAGTCAAATGTTGGCAAGAGAAACAAAAGGGGAAACATCATAATCTTCAGATCCATCCTGAAAAAAGGAGGTTTATTATCAGTCAACAAAAAACTTCATGTAGCTTATCTGCCTGAGCAGATTTCAAAGTCATTTGAAAAAAGGGTCATTGCCAATCCATTATTTTTATTTACATTTCGCTTGATATGGGCAAAGCTCCTAATTTCCCTCAGAGATGACAACAGTCTTCCTGCTTGGTCACCTGTTGCCCTTTGTAGGACATTTAAAGCAAATAGTGAATGACCTTGCACTTCAATGAAGGGCATTGATCAGGGGAGTGGCAAGCCTCTCCTTTACTCTGAGTTACCACATCACTCCTAGATTCTGTATTGTATTGCTATTTGCCTGAAGCTAACTTTCAGACTATGCATAAATAGACTCTAAATGTATTTTTAATCTGGTCTTTTGGATACAAATCATTTTCTAACTGTAGTCAATGTCACAGCCATTGCCTCTCAGCTCCCTTTTTACATAAAGACTTGCACTGAGGTCCAGGCTAGGAGTCTGAGCAAGAACCTGTAACAGTATCTTATAGGTTCTCCAGCCAGGAGTGTTCCAGTATGAGAGCTGAGCTAACATAGCCACATGACCTATCCACTTAATGGCCATTTTGTCAAGAAGCTGTGTATTGTATTAGGAAGCAGGCCATTCAACCCATCAAGTCCACACTGGCCCTCTGAAGAGCATCCCACCCAGGCCTAACCCTAACCCTACATTCCCTATGGCCAATCCACCCAAGTGTGCACATCTTCAGACTGTGGGAGGAAACCCACACAGACATGGGGAGCATGTGCAAACTCCACACAGACTGTCGCTTGAGGGTGGAATCGGACCAGGATCCCTGGCGCTGTGAGCTAACAGTGTGAGCCACCATGCTGCCTCTGGATGGTGTATTCCTCTCTACCTGCCTGCCCCTTCCCCTCCCCACAGCCCCAAACCCTGCAGACAGAGACACCAAGGCTGAGACTTGTGACCATAAAGCCTCTTGTAGGTCTAAACCTGTGGCTTCCTTGATCAATACAGAACAAGATCAAACTGAAGGAGAGAATTCATGGGACTCTTGGGAGTATGTGACCAGAAATACTGTTTGTGTAGCACCTGCTGGATTCTTGTGGAAATGATTCTGCAAAGTCACACACTTCCCAGACCCATAATAATGCAGATGCTGGAATTCTGAAACAAAACCTAGGAAATGCTAGAATGAATCAGGAGACCTGACAGTGTCTGCTGAGGGAGAGACAGAGAGAATGATTCATCCCAATGACATCTGACCAACCAGGTCCAGTAAAACCACTGACCAGAAACATTAAGTTACTGTCTCTCAGCACAGACACTGCCAGGCCTGTGAGGACCAATAACTCTCTGGGATATAGTTTCCCAGAGTGAGGAGAGGCTTTGGATCATTTTAATTAAAACAAGAGGACAAGAAGCTGATTAATTAATTATCCCAACAAACTTTGCATTTGCTAATTGGGCCATTGACATAACCCCACCCAAGACAGACAGAGAATCCACTGGGATCGCTCTGGGTGATACAGTGTATCACATCGTGGATCAAACACAGATAGGGATCACTGCAGCAAGGGAAGGTGGTAAGGACAGACTGACCACGCTCAATAAAATAGGTAATTGATGGTGGGAATTGAAAGAAACAAAGTAGTTGGTGTCAACAAAAAGTAGTATCTAACGACTGAGTTTGTACCGATTGTCCCCCCCCCCCCTCAACCCAACACATTGTATCCACAAAATGTTCATACCAGGACAGTGGGGGAGGCCATGGCCTAGCGCTAGTATCACTGGACTGTTCATCCAGAGACCCCAGGGAATATGCAGGGGGCCTGGGTATGAGTCCCATCTTGGCAGATGGTGGAATTTGAATTCCATGTTTTAAAAAGTCTGTGATTAGGAGCCTAAAAGATATGAAACCATTAATGATACTACAGAGCCTCTCACACAGCCCCACCTCACTTTATCCCAACTGATTGTGAATAGCAAAGTGCTGAGCGTTATTCCTCCCACTCACTCTCGCCCACTCTCGCCCTATCCAATCCCCACTC
>JAHRHZ010000008.1:19980033-19991091 GCA_024137785.1 Ginglymostoma cirratum | reverse complement strand
CCCCTCCTCCCCCCTCCCCCTCTCCCCCCTCCTCCCCCCTCCCCCTCTCCCCCCTCGCTGCCTCTGATTCTCCCGGATCTCGGATTCTATTATTCGCTTCGTTTTGTTTCAAGAGCCCGAAAGCAGAGGCGGAAAAGCAGAAGAAAGAATCCAGCGCCAGCTTTTTAAACCAAATGCAAGGAACTTAGTCAACAAGAAACAAGTTACAAACTTTCCGAGCGCTCCTACCTGGGCACCGTCTGTCCCTGAGCAGTGTTTATGAGAAACTCGCCCTTTCTCGCTGCCTTTTTATATCCTCCAGGTGGGTCCCACCTGTACGTCAGTTCTCCCTGACGCTGCTTGGCCTCAGGTCCCGCCTGGTTTTCTCGGAAGCTGTTGCGTGTTTTCATATGTTTATGTTCGGTGGAACGTGTTGGAGGTTGAAAGACCAGCCCATTCCTCCAGGTAGCACTGCACTCATCCCAAAGCCGGCACCCATTCCTTCCGCTAGGAAAAGATCTTGTATTTATGTGGCGCCTGTCGCAGCCTCGAGTGTCTGGCTGTGTTTTACAGACAATGAGTTTCCTCTCTGTAGCAATGTAGGGAGTCGAACAGCCAACTGTGCACAGTAAGCTCGCACAATCAATGATTTGATTTATTACTGTCACACGCACCAAGATACAGTGAAAAGTATTGTTTTGCGTGCTACCCAGACAAGTTATACCTTACAGAAATACATGAGGGTAATAGAACAGAATGCAGCATTCAGTGTTACAGCTACAGAGAAGTTGCAGAGAAAGATCAACTCTAGTTTGTGACAGGTCTGTTCCTAAATCTGGTAGCAGCGGGGAAGAAGCTGTTCTTCAATCTGTTCATACATGTTTACAAACTATTCTATCTTCTGCCTGATGGAAGAGAGTATAACCAGGGTGGGGCAGCGGTCTTTGATGTTGGTTGCTTTCCTGAGGCAGTGGGAAGTGTAGACAGAGTCAGTGGAAGGAAGGCTGGTTTTTGTGATGGTCTGGACTGTGCTCGCAACTCTCTGTAATTTCTTGTGGTCGTGGGCAGAGCAGTTGCCATACCAGGCTGTGATACATCTGGATAGGATGCTTTCTATAGCGCATTTATAAGAGTTGGTAAGTGTCATTGTGGACATGCTGAATTTCCTTAGCCTCCTGAGGAAGTAGAGACATTGTTGTGCTTTCTTGACTGTCACATTCTTGTGAATGGACCAGGACAGACTGTTGGTGATATTTACTCCCAGGAACTTGAAGCCCTCGACCACCTCCACCCCAGCACCATTGATACAGACAGACGCATGTTCTCCACTTCACTTCCTAAAGTTGATGACCAGCTCCTTCGTTTTGCTGACATTGAGGGAGAGATTGTTGTCTTTACACCATGCTGCTAAGCTGTCGATCTCTTTCCTGTATTCTGTCTTGTTGTTTGAGATCCAATCTACAATGATGGTATTGTTAGCAGAATTGTAAATTGAATTGGGATGGGATTTGGCCACACAGCCATGAGTGTGGTTCTTAATGCCCCAAACATGTCACCAAGACCAGATTCTATTGGATGGTCTCTATAGCCCAATCCCGAAGTCTTGCTCTGTCACACATTGATCGGGCCACTATTGGAATATTGTGTGTAATTCTGGTCTCCCTGCTACAGGAAGGATGTTGTGAAACTTGTAAGGGTTCAGAAAAGAGGAGGGTTTGAGCTACAGGGAGAGGCTGAATAGGCTGGGGCCATTTTCCCTGGAGGCTGAGGGGTGACCTTATAGAGGTTTATAAAATTATGAGGGACATGGATAGGGTAAATAGACAAGGTCTTTTCCCCAGGGTAGTGGAGTCCAAATCTAGAGGGGCATAGGTTTTAAGGCGAGAGGGGAAAGATTTAAAAGGAACCAGACGAGCAACTTTTTCACACAGAGGGTGGTGTGTGTATGGAATGAGCTGCCAGAGGAAGTGGTGGAGGCTGGTACAATTACAACATTTAAAAGGCATCTGGATAGGTACGTGAATAGGAAGGGTTTGGAGGGATATGAGCCAAATGCTGGCAAATGGGGCTAGATTGTATACGCTATCTGGTCAGCATGGATAAGTTGGACCAAAGGGTCTGTTTCCATGCTGTACAGCTGTAAGACTCTATGACTGTTAGTTTGTTACCAGATTACTTTGCCGAAACGTGAGCACAGAGTGTAGGCTGGAATTACACTGCTAGTGTCCTGTCATACTAATAGACCATAGCCATGAATCACTTACAAATTAAACCTCTATTAACAGGAGGTATTTAATGAAAACATACAACAAAAACATGACCAATGGGAGTAAATTCAGTAGCTCTCTGGCAAAGCACTGGGAAGAACCATGGAATGTCAAACCTGAAGAGGTGCCAAGGGAACTTCAAAGAACAATCCTTCAAAGGGAGAGATGCATCGGACCAAAAGAACCAGGAGGCCATCCAGCCCCTCAGTCAACTCCATCCTAGATCAGGTCTGACCTGCTGCCTCAACATAACTGCCCACTCAGAACCCCAGATTCCTTCATTCCCTAACAGATCAGAAGGATAGTGATCTCAATCTCAAAATTGTTACAGTGCCAAAACAGACCATTCGGTCCATTGCATTCTCATTGTTTCTCTGAGCATTTTTACTTAGTGCCAATCCCCTGTCTTTCCCTGGTAACCCTACACTCAATTTCTTCCCAAATAATGATCCGATGCTCCCCTGGAATGCTTGGACTGAACCTGCTTCCAACACATTTCCAGGCTGGACATTCCAGCCCCTAATTTCTCCCTGGGATTTCCTCACTTCACGTTTCCTTCTTTTGCAGAATGCTTTGAGTCTGTGCTCTTTGCTACTCAAACATTTTTCAAGTGAGAACAGTTTCTCCTGTAAAGACCACATCTTCTATTTCTGTTTAATTTTGATTTGGGACTAAAATGGGAAAGGCACTGTTTTAACCAAGGACTGTAGGAGGTGCTGCATTCTTACAAAGCTGTTCCTGAAACTCATTGTGAGCTGTGTTTACGTTGCTGCTTCATTCAAATTCTGGGGGGAGATGTCTAAGAAGCCACAGCACCACAGGGGGTGTGTTCAGAGCAAGTTTCACCCAGAAACAGCTTGCTAATGGGTTTCTGCAATTAGGACCAGTTGTGGAGGTCAGGAATGAGCAGCATGACAACAAGTCTCTGATTGGCTCTGGGCAGGTAGATGAGAGTGTGTAACCAATAGAGGGGGAGATGCTCCATAGATGGGAGAAAAGTCAAGGACTCCATCTCTCCCGTCTCTATCTCCGTCTCTGTCTCTCTTTTTCTATCTCTCTTTGTCTCTCTCTCTCTCTGTTTGTCTCTGTGTCTCTCTTCCTCTCTGGCTCTCTCTGTTCCTGTCTCTGTTTCTTTGTCTCTATCCCTGTCTCTTTCCAAACCTGTCTTTCTGTGTTGTTCTCTCTCTTTCTTTCTCTCTGTCTGTCTGTCTCTGTCTCTCTGAGTCTGTCTGTCTCGCTTCTCTTTCTATCTATTCTGTTTGGCTTTGTCTCGCTCTCTCTCTCAGCAGTGAAGGTAACCAAATCTTAGAATGCAGTTAGTTGTTCTGTCCCACCAGTTGCTTTAAACTGTTGTCTCTAACAATGAGATAGTAAGAACTGCAGATGCTGGAGTCAAAGTCGATACGGTGTGGAGCTGGAGGAACACAGCAGGTCAGGCAGCATCAGAGGAGCAGGAAGTCAATGTTTTGGGTTTACACCCTTTATTAGCCACCCTGCGTCTTCAGCAAAGAATTGAAAGAATCTGGAAATAAGAAGACTAGAGCCCAGAAGGTCTTGGGAAGTGAAAGCGGCTCCTCACTATCGACTATGTTTCCCCAATTTTGGTTTGCCCTGCACCCATACCATCCCAAAGCTTTGTTTGTGATGTGTCTGTTTGTGTTAGGGTTTAAGTAAAAGTTAGAGTTTCAGCTAG
Source organism: Ginglymostoma cirratum (assembly GCA_024137785.1). Classification (NCBI taxonomy): domain Eukaryota; kingdom Metazoa; phylum Chordata; class Chondrichthyes; order Orectolobiformes; family Ginglymostomatidae; genus Ginglymostoma; species Ginglymostoma cirratum. The sequence continues at coordinate 19,987,152 of JAHRHZ010000008.1, read as the reverse complement.
TAAATTTACTTGGTGATAATCAATAATTTTGCTTTAGAACTGATTTATTTGGAATGAATAGTGGTTTCTAGTTAAGTGAAGAAACCTGGTCTGGTTTTCTGTCAATCTGAGTCCAACAGGCAGGTGGGAAAACAGGGGATTTCTGAGTAACTTGAGGAAATCTTTAACTTTTGTAATATGTCTGGAGCAGTGCAGTCTTTCCCAAGTGGGTTGTGATCCTCCCGATCTACTCTGTCTATACTCCTCATGACTTTAAAAATTTCTTTCTATCTCCCTTCCAAGCAAAACTATTTCATTGTCCAATCTAACTTCGCCATCCCTGGAACCAGAGTGTTCACATCCTTTCTGAAGTGTGCTGCCCGAAATTGTCGCAGTACTCTGGCTGTGATCTCACCAGTGTGTTGAATATGAATAGCATAACCTTTTACAAGGTTAGTCCCAACCCTAACCTCCTACTCAATGACTGAACATATACAGCCCACTGGGTTAGAGAACCTGTTTTAATAACATTTCTAAAGTTGCTTTTACCCCCCTCACTGATCTTCCCCTGAAGCTATTGGCTGTGTTTGGCAGCAGTTTTAAGGTCACTGAGCACACCTTCAGTCTCTCACATATTTTATCCTGTTTTTATGGGTCAGTCCAGAGAAGGTACCAAGCAACAGTTATTCAACATGTTGGACATTTTCTTAAGCTTAGCTCAAGGATCCTGAGACCACTCATGTTGTTACAGTTGAATGAAGCGAACCAGGCACAGAGCTGAAATAGATTCTGGGATCTTGCTGAACTCCTGGCACCCTCAGCTTTCTGCATCCCACGTTCCGAGATGACATGAATGAACTTGTAAAGCAGCAAGGGGTTTATTTTATTTGCAAAAATATATTTTATTTATTAATGATCTATAAGTACATTACAAAACAAATCAAATCTACATTGTAGAAAATACAATAACAAAAATCACATTTCTCATTTTCACTTCCATGCGTTGCGAAGTAGGGTAGAGTATTGGTGGATTGGGAGGCAGGAAGTTAGGATTTGGTGTTTGTAAAATGCTAGGGGGGAAAAGCAATGTGTGGTCCCTTTAAAAGATGATGTGCTTTTTCTATGCTTAGAGATTTAAATGGATGTTTGTGAGCAGCGGCTTTATAGTTTGCCAGTACACAGAGATCTCCTGAATTGAATCAAAAAGCTGTACAGTTAACAGGTCAAGCAGCAGTTTCACCAAGATAAGAAGTTTTGAATTTAGCCAATCAATTTGAACCAGGCACCCAGTTACCAAAAAAAAAGATTAAATTTAAATCTGATGATTTTGACAACATAGGCCCAATCCTGTTGTAAGAAATTGATATGTCATCACGGATATAAAAGAAGGAGCAGTTGGGCAAAGACAGAAGGACTAACTGCCATCTGCCAACAGTTCTCAGCTCTCAAGAGAGAATCGCTGGCTCTCACAGACTCCTCTGTGTCTTAGAGAAAGCACTATCTAAACAGCAAAGATACCCATAGCACATCTAGTTAATATTCCTGACAGAGGAATTGACGGAGAAGGTGCAGAACACTCCGGAAGACACATAGTCTGGCTGTAATTTTGAGACTGAATTTTTTAATATACATATATATATATACATATATATATATAAGTGGGACTCGTATTTATTGGAACAGCATATTATAATCTTGTTTTATTTGGAATAGTTAGAAATTAGAAAGAGTTTATTCAGTGTGTGAATAGTTTGGTTAATTTATTTTCTATTAGAGTTAGATAAATAAATTATTACTTGTTGATTTTAAAGTGAATGTTTGGGATTTCTTTTATTTAACCACTACAAGTTGCTGAGAGGCAAGTTACACGACTTTCACGCTCCTTTTTAACAGGTTATATGGTGAGGTGCTCCTCTTTGGGTATTTTGGTTTTAGTTCTCAGAGGGAGAGTCAACTTCCACGTTAATGTATGTATCTACATCCAAATGCAAAGTCAGAACATATACCAAATATAACTGAAGAAGTTACCCTCCTCCCTCCGGACACCTCGTTATCTATAACCAGAAACTGTTTACTTTCCAACATGAACTATAAGAGGTTCTAAGAGTTGACAGACCCTCATTATGTTACAACTGAAAAGTAGAACGCTCTCAGGTACAGTCAAGGCATGTAAAAGTAAACAGAGTTACGACAGCTGTAAAGGGCCATAGAGCTGCTGTCTTATGAGAAAGAGAAAGAGAGATGACTGGTAATAAGTTTAACCAGAGGGTCTACTTTCCCCATAATAATGTTCAGTTTTGGTCTCAGATGCTTAGTCTGAGGCCCCACTGGAGATATTTCCAAGGGGTTAGGAGCAGCTCCTTTAAAAGTCAGTTACCCGCAGAATGTCACTCTGCTTCCACTTTCCACCTCTCAGTGCTCTGTGATTAAACCCAGTTTAAACACATTATTGAAAATCAATTCAGAGGGAGTTTCCAAATCAAAACTATATCCTCCAACCTGAAACTGGGCTCCTCAATCTAAACAAAGGAAATGACACAGATGTGAGAGGCGACGTGGTTATGATAGATGTTATGTAACCCAAAAGTCAGGAAAGTAGGTAAGCAATGGTAAGTATTTCAGGAATGAGTGCATTTTGGTTTGGCACAAAAACACACCAGGAAATACAACCCAACTGTGGCCAACACAATCATTTAAGGATTATATTATATCCAAAAAGCAATAATATAAAGTTGCTAGAAAAAGTGGCAAACCTGGGGATTGGGACCAGCTTAGAATTCAGCAAAGGAGGAACGAGAGATTGATTAAAAGAAGGGGTATAAAGTATAAGAGTAAATTTATTACATATGTAAAGGTCGTTTGTAAAAGTTCCTGTCAGTATGTAAAAAGAAAAATATTAATTAAAACAAATATAGGTCCCTTATGGTCTCAACCACAAGGATCATAAAGCATAAAGAAATAGAAGAGCATTTCAATAATGTCTTTTGTCTGTCATCATAGAAACTTGCGCAAGAAACTTGTCAAAAATTCAAGAGAAGCAAGGGATAATTGGGAAGGGCGAAATGAGGAGATTAATCTTAAACAAAATAATAGTGCTAGAGAAATTACTAGGAGTACAAACTGAGCCCAGAATACTGAAGGAGCTGGCCGTAGAGATTGTGGATGTGTTGGTTATCAACTTCTAACGTTCTGTAGATTCAGGAACAATCCCAGCAGATTGGAGTGTGGTCAATACTATCCCCACTGTTTTAAAAAGGAGGGAGTGAGTTGGGAATCACAGACTGGATAACATTAGGAATGTGGAAGATGTTGGAGTCTAATGAAAGGATGTGATAATAACACACTTTGATAATACTGATGGGATTATACAAAGTAAAAATGGATTTATATCAAAGGTGAATCACATTTGACAGATCTACTGGAGAATCTTGATGATGTGACACTTGTACTGTGTTACCTGATTCCACACGATGAGTTTGGATCGAGACAGGATGGTTGAGGAGAAGGCAAAGTCAAGGCTTAGACTTTAACCACCATTTACTATAAATAAATAGTAAATACTGCTGTAAAAGGTAATCATTGATGTATCAATCTCTGACTTCTAGTTTCATTTGGAAAGGATTAATCTATCTTCTATGTGTCATTGCGCTCTCCCAATTTTTCTAGTCAGTTCAAACTCCACCCACACTGTGATACTTTCACTTAGTGATGCGCAGCTTGCAAAATTATTCCAGCTCCAAAAGCCCTTACACAGCAGTAACCAGTGGGATAGATGAGGGACGGCTGGTGGATTTGGTGTATTAAAATTTTCAAGAAGTTTTTGATAAAGACAAGTTTAGTGGACAGATTAAAGCACATGGGATTGGTGGCAATGTACTGGAATGGATTGAGAATCAGATAATGGACAGGAAACAGAGTGTAGGAAGAAAGGGGTCAATTTAGGAGTGAAAGGTGGTAACTAGTGAGGTACCAGAGGGTTCAGTGCTTGTGCCCCAGATATTTGTGAGATATATTTGATTAAATGTAATGCTGATGGCACAAAACTAGGAGGGATGAGGAGGAAATAAAGAGGTTTTAAGGTGACTTAGACAAGTTGAATGTATGGGCAGATACATGACAGATGTAGTTTAATGTGGATAAGAGTGAAGACACTTTGGTAGGAAATAAGGAAATGACAATATTATTTAAAAAGTGATAGGTTGGAATATATTGATGTACAGAGGGACCAGGGTGTCCTTGTACACTGGTCAGTGAAAACAAGCAGCAGGTGTAGCAAACAGTCAGGAACACACGTGGTATGTGGCCTTCATTACAAGAGGGTTTGACTACAGGGGCAGAGATACCTTACCGCAGCTGTACAGGGCCCTTGGTGAGACCACACCTGGAGTATTGTGTGCAGTTTTGGTCTCCTTACCTAAGAATAGTTATACATGCCACAGAGAGAGTGTAGGGAAACCTCACCAGGCTGGTTTCTGAGACGGTACATTTGTCATATGAGAAGATATTGGGTCAACTGGGTCTGTATTCACTGGAGTTTTGAGGAATGAGGGGATCAGATTGAAACTTTTCAGATTCTGTCAGGGTTGGACAGACTGGAGGCAGCGATAATGTTTCCTCTGTGGGTGGGGCTTAGGGTTCTACAACGAGGGGCCACACACTGAGGATACAGGGTAGGCCGTTTCAGACTGAGATGAGGAGAAATATCTTCACTCTGAGGGTGGTGAGCCTGTAGAAATCTCTCGCACGGCTGGCTGTGGAGGTCGGGTCACTGAATATGTTTAAGAAAGAATGAGATTGTTAAACACTGAAGGCATCAAGGTGCATGTGAGAGGATGGTGTTGTGATTGAGGGTCAGCCATGATTACATTGAACAGTAGCAGGCTCGATGGGCTGAATGGCCTACTCTTGCTCCTAGTTTCTGTGTTTTGATGGAGACTGATCCTAACGGTTCATAATTTCTCTGTTGCACAACAGCTGCAAGCCTATCCTCACCAACTTTCAGAAAGTAATAGTCCCCTGAGGTATCAATCTCCCCATTTGTCTGAAACAGGAATCACTGGCGAAACTCAGCATGTCTGGCAGCATCTGTGGCGGGAAAGCAGAGCTAACCTTTTGGATCAAGTGACCCTTCGTCCAAAGGTTGAAGAGGAGTCTATTTTTGTTTCTGATTTCCAGAATCTGCAGATCTTTTGCTATTTGGCTGGAATGTCCTGTCCCTCCCCCAACACCAAGCTCTGTCCTCTGTCCCACCTTCTCCCACCCTCTCTGGTGGCTGGGTCTTTTGCTTCCAAGAACCTCAATTCCCTTCTGAAAGCTCTCCGCCTGTCTGGCTCTCTGTCTGTTAAAACACTCCTTATAACCTCTATCTTCAACCAGGTATCTGGTTGCTCTGGGTCTAATATTCTGTTTGGCGGCTCAGAGTCTGGGTTTGACCTCCGCTCCTCTGAAACACCCAGATATTTCTCTACGTTAATGAATGGTGTTTTTGATATGTTTTGGGAAATTGAACACCTTAGTATTTCTCCCTCATTAACAGGAGTGGTCAGTCTGGTTCTGTCAGTTCTCTGTAGGCCTGTTTGTAATTCTGTCTTGCGTCATGTGTGAGGCTGGGCCAGGAAATAAATAACATTACAACTGATTGAAAAGTTCTGAGTCAGATCTTGTGACAGTCCTCAAGTTTACTTTAAAGTTATTTCAGGAAAGCAGGTATGAGTTAATAGCCAATTGCCCAGATGTGCAACTCCCAGTCTTGTTCCGACTAATGATTCACACAAAGTCTGAACAACACTGTCCTCTGCCCTTTATGAACAGGCAGCAAAACACTCACTGAGGTCAGACTCAACGTCAGACTGCGATAACACAAAAATGCAAATTGGCAAAGTCAGAAACAAGGATTGATTGTGACGTCTGGCCTGGAAAATAGTGGGTTAGAATCATTTGCTGTTAAAGCATGGGAGAAGGCCATTCACCCCAACCTGATTAAACTGGCACTTTGAAAAACCTATCTAATGGTTTCCATCTCCAATTCTTCCCCTTATTCCCAGTGCACGCTCAGGATAAAGACAGAGTAGGGCATTTCAGACTGAGATGAGGAGAAATGTCTTCATTCTGAGGGTGGTGAGTACACCCATTCGAGGGCAGCCTCCAGTCTAGCCCAGGGGCTGCTGGGACACTCCAACGCAGGATGTGGTCCACATTCGGGGGGGCAGGAGCCAAATGTTGGGCAGCCCAGCATTTCCTGAGCCTTGCTGCCTGCCCCACTGTGGGGGAACAGAGGGAGGTGACAGTGAGTGAGTGAGTGAGATAGTGTGAGTGTGTGTGTGAGTGAGTGTGTGAGTGTGTGTGTGTGTGTGAGTGAGTGTGTGTGAGTGAGTGTGTGTGAGTGAGTGAGTGTGTGTGTGTGTGAGTGAGTGTGTGTGTGTGTGAGTGAGTGTGTGTGAGTGAGTGAGTGTGTGTGTGTGTGAGTGAGTGTGTGTGTGTGAGTGTGTGTGTGAGTGAGTGTGTGTGTGAGTGATTGTGTGTGTGTGAGTGAGTGTGTGTGAGTGAGTGAGTGAGTGTGTGTGTGAGTGAGTGTGTGTGTGAGTGTGTGTGAGTGAGTGTGTGTGAGTGAGTGAGTGTGTGTGTGTGAGTGTGTGTGATTGAGTGAGCGAGTGAGTGAGTGAGCGAGTGAGTGAGTGTGAGTGAGCGAGTGTGTGAGCGAGTGAGTGTGAGCGAGTGAGCGAGTGAGTGTGTGATTAAGTGAGAGAGTGAGCGAGTGTGTGAGCGAGTGAGTGTGAGCGAGTGAGTGAGCTTGAGTGAGCGAGTGAGTGTGTGATTAAGTGAGAGAGTGAGTGAGCGAGTGAGTGTGTGAGTGAGTGAGCGAGCGAGTGAGTGAGTGAGCGAGCGAGTGAGTGAGCGAGTGAGTGAGCGAGTGAGTGATTGAGTGAGTGATTGAGTGAGTGTGAGTGAGTGAGTGTGTGTGTATGTGTGTGGTTGAGTGTGTGAGTGCGAGTGATTGAATGAGTGTGTGAGTGAGTGTGTGTGTGTGAGAATGTGTGTGTCAGTGAGTGATTGAGCATGAGTGAGTGTGTGTGTGTAAGTGTGTGTGAGTGAATGAGTGTGTGAGTCAGTGAGTGAATGAGAGTGAGTGAGTGAGTGAAT
>JAHRHZ010000008.1:19934193-19972735 GCA_024137785.1 Ginglymostoma cirratum | reverse complement strand
GGCCGAGCGGTGCTGGGCTCACATCCTCACAACGACCGCACCGCCCCTCCCCAGGCCGAGCGGTGCTGGGCTCCCATCCTCACAACGAACTCGCCGCCCCCACCCCACGCTGAACCTTACCCCTGCTCTCACTGCCCCCACTCCAGGCCGAACCTTACCCCTGCTCTCACTGCCCTCACCCCACGCCGAGCCTTACCCCTGCTCTCACTGCTGGTCGCCCTGGCTGCCTGTTCCCACAGCCCTAGTTATGCAATCTGTCAGGACTGTGGTCCCAGTAAGATTCAGCTAAAGCCCATCCCATCGGAACAGCTCCCTCCTTCCCCAGTACTGGGGCCAATGATATCAGTTCAGGCGTGTTTCGCCCAAACCAATCCTTGAGCCACATGTTTGCCTCTTCAAAACTCCTTGACTTTGTGCCAACTGGCTCGTGGTTAGGTAGTAATCCAAAGATTATTAGCTTTTAGGGTCTGCTTTTTATTTTGTCCCTGGCTACTCATTTTCCCTCAGCAGAACCTCTTTCCTTTTTCTAATATGGGTACCCACATGGACCACGACAACTGGATCTTTCCCCTCTCATTCCCAGTTCCTCTGCAGCCCAGATGAGATATCCTGAACCCAGGCACCAGGCACCCAGCCTTCAGGTCTCTCGATCCTGGCCACAGAGAACAGTGTCTATTCCCCTGACTATACTATCCCCGATTACAACTACATTTGTCTTTTCTCCCCCAACTCTAGAATGGCTCCCTGTCCCACAGTGCTATGGTCAGTTACTGGTGACATCAAAGTCTGTTGGGACGAAGTGGTGAGTTAGCTGTGAGGGAGACGATCAGTCATGAGAAATGCCCTGAGGGCCTGGATTCAAATCCTGCTGTGGTATTAAAACCCAGCAGGTTCACTGATGCCCTTTAGGGAGGGAAATCTGCCATCCTTACCCGGACTGGCCTACACGTGACTCCAGACCACAGTGATGAGATTGACATTTAATGGCTGTTGTCTAGTTCCTCCTTAAAACAAGTTAGAAAACTCCAACAAGATGTTATGAATGAATTTTATTAAATAACAAGTTACAATAGCTTTAACTGTAAAACAATATAATTTCCAATCAATTACAATTTCTAAAGTATTTAGCTCACGGCCACATCTCTTCCAGGCACGCCGGCCTTGAAGAAGTTCTGCTCCTCTCTCCAACGGGATTTCCGTTCCAATCTCTCTTCTTGCCCACCGACTTTAATTTCACTGTCACTCCTGGTGTTTGACCAGATATTTCCACAGCCATATCACATTCCTCAGTGACTGCCTCCGGCTCAGACTCACCCCACGTGGATTCCAACTCAAGTTCCATCCCTCATCTTTTGAATCCTCCCAGGATCACAGATACCTCCGTGATGTTCAACGCTCCACGGACAGCTGCCCTCGCCACATCCTGAGATCCACCCTCAGTGCCATGTGGCGCCACATGCACACTCTTGACCTTTCTCTCCAACAGCATCGCAACGTGCTGGTTCAGGGCTGCACCACTCCACAGTTCCACTTCATCCTCCGGCTCATTCACCGTGCTAACATGAAACTTTTTCTCTTCCTTTCAGGCATCAAGGCCCACAAGATGCAACAACTCAAAAATACCCATGGCCCTCTGGAACCTTCGTCCCCTCTCCTTTCCTCTGACTCTATCCCCTCCCCCAACCCCCCCACCTCCTGTCGGGTATTCACCATCCCTCCTAACCTTCCGCTCTCTGGTGCTGAACACTCTGTACTCAGCAAAGGCCTCAGCTTTATCCCTCTGCGTCTCCACCTTAATGAATTTCAGGCACGACATGACGCCATGCTCTTCTTCTGCCGTCTTTGCCTCTGTGCTTATTTCTTTGGACAAGAGTCCTCTCCCCGTCCCAGAAACCCATTTGCCCAACTCCAACACTCTCCCTCCACCTGGACCCCTCCCTCCGGCCTTTCACCTGCACTCGACCTGTTCATTGAGAACTGTCAACGTGACATTAGTCGCCTCAATTTCACTGCCCCTCTCAACAAATCCAACCCTTCTCCCTCTGAACTGACTGTACTCTGTGCACTCAGATCTAACCCTGACTTTGTCTTAAGCCTGGCGATAAGGGTGGTGCCGTTGTAGTCTGGCCTACTGATCTCTACCTTGCAGTGGCTGAGCGCCAGCTCTCGGATACCTCCTCCTACCTTCCCCTGGACCATGACCCCACCATGGCACATCAGGCCATTGTATCCACTAAGGTTATGGATCTCATTTCGTCCAGTGATCTCCCCCCCCACCTCTGCTTCCAAGATAATAGTCCCCCAACCCTGCACAGCTCATTTCTACCTCCTGCCAAAAAATCCACAAACAGGGGACTGTCCAGGTAGACACATTGTTTCAGCCTGCTCATGCCCCACAGAACTCATCTCTTCCTACCTTGACTCAGTCTTCTCCCCCCGGTCCAATCCCTACCCACATGCATCCGTGATTCATCTGACACCTTATGCCGGTTTCAAATCTTCCAGTTTACCGGCTCCAGCGACCTCCTCTTTACCATGGATGTGCAATCCCTTTACACATCCATTCCCCACCAGGAGGGTCTTAGGGCTCTCAGCTTCTTCCTGGAGCAAAGACCTGAACCGTCCCCACCCACCACCACACTCCTCTGCTTGCCGAGCTTGTCCTCACCCTCCACAACTTCTCTCTCAACTCCTCTCGTTTTCTTCAGGTCAGGGGGGTTGCAATGGGTACCCACATGGGCCCTAGTTATGCCTGTCTCTTCATGGGGTATGTGGAACATTCCTTGTTCCAGTCCTATTCCGGATCCCACGCACAACTCTTTCTCCGATATGTTGATGATGTCATCGGTGCTGCTTCCCTCTCTCATCTGGAATTGGAAAAGTTCATCAATTTCGCCTCCAATTTCCACCCTGCCCTCACTTTCACCTGGTCTATCTCTGACTTCTCCCTTCCCTTCCTCGACATTTCTGTTTCCATTTCTGGGGATAGACTGGCCACTAATATCCATTACAAACCCACTGACTCCCACGGCTACCTGGACTATGCATCCTCACACCCTACTTCCTATAAAGACGCTATCCCATTCTCTCAGTTCTTCCGTCTCCACCGTAAATGTTTAGATGAGGCCAATTTCGACAAGGGAGCCTCCAAAATGTCCATCTTCTTCCTCAACCGAGGATTCCCCAGCTCTGTTGTTGACAGGGCCCTCAACCAGGTCCGACCCATCTCCCGCACTTCTGCCCTCACCCCTTCTCTTCCCTCCCACAACAGCGATAGGGTTCCCCTATCCTCACCTACCATCCCACCAGCATCCACATCCAGAAGATCATCAGACACCATTTCCGCCACCTCCAGCAAGATGCCACCACCAGACACATATTCCCCTCCCCGCCCTTGTCCGCCTCTGCAGGGACTGTTCCCTCCGGGACACGCTGATCCACACTTCCTTCACCCCCAACACCTCCCCACAGCCCTATGGCGCCTTCCCCTGTAACTGGCGAAGGTGCAACACCTGCCCATTTACCTCCTCCTTCCCCAGTATCCAAGGGCCCAAACATACCTTCCAGGTGAAGCAACACTTCACCTACACTTCCCAGAATCTAGTCTACTGCATTCGCTGCTCACAATGTAGTCTCCTCTACATTGGGGAAATGAAGTGTAGGCTGGGCGACCGCTTCTCAGAACATCTACGTTCTGCTTGCAAAAAAAGACCCTGAACTACCTGTTGCCTGCCACTTCAATGCACCACCCTGTTCCCCGGCCAACATCTCTGTCTCCTGCTTGCTGCAGTGTTCCAGTGAAGCCCAAAGCAAGCTGGAGGAACCACCTCATTTTCCACTTGGGGACCCTACAGCCCTCCGGACTCAATATTGAGTTTAATAATTTTCGGGCCTAAACTCTCCCATGTCCTAGCCCCCCACCCCAAACACCAGGCCTTGTTACCACATAGCCTGCCGCTACACACCCACTGTTGTTAGTCACTAACAGTTCCCATTAACAACTACTCACCCTCCCAGCCTGATCTTTGGCAACTCCTTTGTCTATCCAACTGTCTTTCTCTCACTTTGGGTGCTATCCTATTGGTTACTCCCTACCTCATCCCCCTCCCTATTCTCTGCATATAAGCTGACGTTTTCCCAGCCACCATCAGTTCTGAGGAAGGGTCGCCAGACCCGAAATGTTAACTCTGTTTTCTACTTCACAGTTGCTGCTGGACCTGCTGAGCTTTTCCAGCGACTTTGTTTTTGTTCCCTATTTCTAATCATCTTTGGCCTCTTAAGTTTACAATATTTCCTGAGACTGTTGTAGATTTGCACGGCCCCTCTCTCTCTGTCTCTGTGTCTGCGGGATTGTGAAGCTGCTTTCTCTCTTCCTCTCTCTCTCCAAATGGTCAGTGGGTCTCTGCTTTTGGCCATGCTGGTCTCCTCAAAAGGTCCAATAATTTCCAAGAGTGTGGTCAGCAGGTGAACCATGTTTTTATAAATTTTTAGATGGCTTCCAGGAACTTTGTATAGTTCTGGCCAGTCAGGGAGACTTATTTCATAATTTGAAACCATGTTAATCACTTAGATGGCACGCTGCCGTCAGTTTCTTTGTACAGCAGGACTCAGCGCCTTTCTGTCACGGCCCTCCTTCGTTTAATGGATAAGTTGTTGGGGGGTATGTGACCAGGATAACTGTTGCCTTTTACATTATGCCAATGTCATTAGCACCTGGCTGCTGTGTTTGCAGCATGTCTGGTTTATGGGTTTTGTGTCTTCAGTGTCTTACTTGGCCAACGTACCCAGCATCCCTTGCTGTTTGGCCAAGTTAGCAATGCATCTGTGCTACAGGGCCCTGCAAGATGGCTGAGCGAGCAAGTCAATTATATTGATCACCTTGAAATGTCTCAAAAACAGGAACGAAAGTGGACGGGCCACCTAGCATCGACTAAGACGCAAGAAATGACAACATCGAACATGGTCCTGGAGACTCTGCAAACTCCTCTATGCTGACTTGGAAATATATCACCATTCCTTCAGTGTCGCCGGATCAAAATCTTGGAATTCCCTCCCTAAGGACATTGTGGGAGTACCTGCAGTACATGGACTGCAGCAATTCAAGAAGGCAGCTCAGCCCCATCTTCTCACCCCTAGTGATGGGTCGAATGGTGAGCCAGCCAGTAGTGCCCACATCCCAGAACAAATTTTAAAAAGATTTTGAATCACCGCTTAGTGCTGACCAGTGCAGTACGAGTGATTTCCACATGAAGCTGTCACTGCCCTGCACTGACCATTGAGGATGGCACAGTGGGAAGAAGGTTAGGGGGGAGCATTACTTGGTGGGTTGAATGGCCTACTGTGTTTATGTGTTGAAGACTGAGAGGACATTTGATCAAGCGGTTTCTAGCCAGAGGACAGTGGGATAAACTGTTCCCATTGGTGGAAGGATCAGCAAATAGCAAGCACAGGTTTAATGTGATTGGCTAAAGGGCCAGTGGAAACCTGAGGGAAAAAAATAATTTCAACACAATGATCGGTTCAGATTGGGAAGGTCCGAGAGGGTGGTCGAGATGGTCCGTAGGCTCATAAAGTCATACTGCACGGAAACAGACCCTTCAGTCCAACTTGACCACATGGACCAGGGTTTTCCAAAAACTAGACTAGTCTCATTTGCCTGTGTTTGGCCCATATCCCTCCAATCCTTTCCTATCCATGTACCTATCCAAATGTATCCTAAATGTTGTAAACTGTACCTGCATCCACCACTTTTTCTGCCAGTTCATTCCATATTCAAACCACCCTCTGTGTGAAAAAGTTGCCCCTCAAGTCCCTTCTAAATCTTTCTGCTTGCACCTTAAACCTCTGCCCTCTAGTTTTGAACTCCCCCACCCTATCAAGGCTCTCGATTATCTGAAAAGGTCAAATGTGCAGGGGGACAGGGAGGAGCTGAGTCATTCAGTGAATTGTTCCTCAGAGATCCAGCACAGACACATGGGCTGAATGGCCTCTTGCGCCAGGGACAGTGGAAGCACTGCAGTCACGTCACAGTCCATAAAACGAGGCATTGCTCTGGAGGCCATGGGTTCAAATCCCAACATGGGAGCTGGTGGAATGTTTACAAATGAGTAACAATGGAAACCGAGAGCTGGGCTCAGTGACAGTCACCAGGAAAGTGATCATTGATTGTTCAGGAAAAAACAATCTCGTCTGGTTCACTCACCTTCCTTCAGAGAAAGTAAATCTGCCGTCCTTACCTGGCCTGGCCTTCACGTGACTCCAGACCCATGTGGGTGACTTTTATCTCCCTCTGAAATGGACCTGGTGAGAAACTGCTTGAGGCCGGTAAAGACCAGCTACACCCACATTCCATCAAAAAATTAAAAATACATTTTGATGATTCGGTGGAAATGGAAAGAGACGTGGTGGAAGAGATCGAGGTGACATTGTGGTGGATAAGGACAGATGTTGCTGAGATTCACGCTAATCCTGAGATACTGACAGATTGTCCGAATGTAGCAGCAACGTTTGAAATTGACAAACTGAAGGTGATGTCACTGGTGGAATGGCAAAGGCGAAAGGACGGCTCAGCGATGAGACAAAGTGGTAACATAACCTTCGGGATTCTCAATCCTGGCCACAGAGAACAGTGTTTATTCCTCAATACCACATGGAGTGGCACTGGGCTCAGAATAATCTTGAGAACTATGACACTCTCAACAACAAAGACAGGCCAATACAGTAAGAAGAGATAGTAGGAACTGCCGATGCTGGAGAATCTGAGATAACAAGGTGTAGAGCTGGATGAACACAGCAGGCCAAGCAGCATCAGGGGAGCAGGAAGGTTGACATTTTGGGTCTAGACCCTTTTTCTGAAGAAGGATCTAGGCCCGAAACGTCAGCTTTCCTGCTCCTCTGACGCTGCTTGGCCTGCTGTGTTCATCCAGCCCCACGCTTGTTATCTCGGATACAGTAAGAATGTGTGTAACTGGTGCTTACTGAGTCCACTTCCACAGATAACTCCACTCAGCAGACCATCCCCATTGAGCGGGACCCTTCCTGAATGGAAAATCTGAGAAACAGCAAGGAATCGTTAACAGAACAGCATGCTGTGATAAAGGAAAGATAGAGAGGGAGGTGGGGTGGCAAAGAGGGAGAAAGGGAGAGGCAGGGGGAAGAAAGAGGAGAGGGAGAAAGGGAGGCAGTGGGAAAGAGAGGGATGGAGAGAGTGCAGGAGAGACAGGGGGTACAGAGAGGGAGAGAGAGAGAAAGGACAGAGACAGAGTGAGAAGTAGTAAGAGAGAGAGAGAAAGGACAGAGAGAGAGAGAGGAGCGGGGGGGAAAGAGAGAGAGTTTGCAATCCATTGTGGTGACACTCTAGTGGGTAAGTGATGAGGACTCATCATTCTCCCAGGATACAGTACAAAAAAGAAAAAGAAAGATTTGCATTTTTATAGCACCATTCACAGCACACTGGCTGGCTATTGAAGTATTTTGTAATTGTTTAGTCACCATGTAACACAACAACTAATTTGTGCATAGTAAGATCCCAAACAGCAATGAGACATTGACTATTTTATGATGGTCCGTTTTGTGGTGTTCCCTGAGGATGAGGGGGAGGAACTTCCCACTTGGAATATCTGTCTCCATTTGAGATGGTCTGGACTGTCTCTGGGAGTCCACATGTAGACTATTCTTGAGACTGCTTGTTTACTGAGAAAGCCTCTTCAACTCCTTAATGTCTGTAACAGTCTTTTATTTCCACCTGTATGAAGCAGCTCTCTAGTGTAATGTCTAAGACCTCCTTCTCTCTCTCACAAGGCCATTCTAAGCCAGGCACTTCTCCCGTACAATGACAGGCAGTTAGCTTTTTCATCACCCCCACGCTGTGTACAGGACAGGAGACTTCACTCACATCCAGCTCTGTGCTGAGTCAGGCAGCAGCAGCGGCCTGACCTTGCTCTGGTCTTGGAGCCCAGCTCGCTGCCAGCTGTGATGATAGGAATGACACACCTGTGTGCTCCCATACACTTGCAGCTTCACTCTGACTAACAGTGTCAACAGGCCGGCAGCTAGTATGTAAACACCTGTGACTGAGTCCCACACTAACCTTCCCACCAAACCCCACACCCTGACTGCCCCCTCACTCTCTCCATACATCACTAACATGGACCTTCACCACCTTCCACCAACAGTCACCGTTGTTCCCCTTTCCCATCCAAACATTGTGGCTTGGTTACACAGGAACAGAATTCAACTGGAGGATGCGAGAGTGCAACCAAATCCCTGTGTGTGTGTGTGTGTGTGTGTGAGTGTGGGACCCCATACTCCAGTGAGTCAGTGTGTGTGTGTGTGAGAGAGAGAGTGTGTGAGTGTGTGTGTGAGAGTGTGTGTGTGTGTGTGTGAGAGAGGGAGAGTGTGTGTGTGTGTGTGTGTGTGGGACCCCATACTCCAGTGAGAGTCTGTGTGTGTGTGTGTGTGTGTGTGTGTGTGTGAGAGAGAGTGTGTGAGTGTGTGTGTGTGTATCTGCTGTGACACTATCCAGGGTTTGACCATGAAGGTAGAGGCTGACTTAGCTCGGAACCAGTCTCAGGCTTTTCCAGCTGGGGATAACTGGACATTGATCAGAAAGGCCACAATCAAATTGAACAGATAAGTTTGAGGGGCTGAACACCCTTGTCTTCTTCCTTTGGGAGCAGGAACTGTGGCTGCAATAAAGTCTATGGGAGCTGTCACACTGTCAGAGGGTCAGTGCTGAGGGAGCGCCGCACTGTCGGAGGTTGAGTGCTAAGGGAGTGGGCACTGTCGGAGGGTCAGTGCTGAGGAAGCTGTCGCATTGTCGGAGGGTCAGTGCTGAGAGAGCGCCGCACTGTCGGAGGGTCAGTGCTAAGGGAGTGGGCACTGTCGGAGGGTCAGTGCTGAGGGAGTGGGCACTATCGGAGGGTCAGTGCTGAGGGAGCTGTCGCATTGTCGGAGGGTCAGTGCTGAGGGAGCGCCGCACTGTCGGAGGGTCAGTACTGAGGGAGGGCTGCACTGTTGGAGGGTCAGTGCTGAGGGAGTGCCGCACTGTCGGAGGGTGAGTACTGAGGGACTGCCGCACTGTCGGAGGGTCAGTGCTGAGGGCATGCGGCACTGTCAGAGTGTCAGTGCTGAGGAGCGCTGCACTGTCGGAGGGTCAGTGCTGAGGGCATGCGGCACTGTCAGAGTGTCAGTGCTGAGGGAGCGCCGCACTGTCGGAGGGTCAGTGCTGAGGGAGTGCCGCACTGTCGGAGGGTGAGTACTGAGGGACTGCCGCACTGTCGGAGGGTCAGTGCTGAGGGAGCGCGGCACTGTCGGAGGGTCAGTGCTGAGGGAGCGCTGCACTGTCGGAGGGTCAGTGCTGAGGGAGTGGGCACTATCGGAGGGTCAGTGCTGAGGGAGCTGTCGCATTGTCGGAGGGTCAGTGCTGAGGGAGCGCCGCACTGTCGGAGGGTCAGTACTGAGGGAGTGCGGCACTGTCGGAGGGTCAGTGCTGAGGGAGTGCCGGATTGTCGGAGGATCAGTGCTGAGGGAGTGCCGCACTGTCAGAGTGTCAGTGCTGAGGAAGTACGGCGGTGTTTTTAAGGAGAAGGTAGATAGATTTTTGAATAGTAAAGAATTAAGGGTTACCGTGAGTGGACAGGTAAATGGAGCTGAGTCCACAAAAAGATCAGCCACGGTCTAATTGAATGATGGAGCAGACTTGATGGGCCAGATGGCCTACTCCTGCTCCTATTCCTTATGGCCTTAAGCTTTGTAAGGCTCTCTGAGGTGATGAAAGGCATTATATAAATAGAGATAACACAGTGTGGAGCTGGAGTTACACAGCAGGACAGGCAGCTTCAGAAGAGCAGGGAAGTTTTTCTGAAGAAGGGTCCCGACCCGAAACGTCAGCTTTCCTGCTCCTCTGATGCTGCTTGGCCTGCTGTGTTCGTCCAGCTCCACACTGGGTTATCTCTGACTCCAGCATCTGCAGTTCTCACTATCTCTATATAAATGGATCTCTCTTTACCTTTATAACCCCAAGGCTTCCTAATTGACTTTTCTGGCAATGGAAGTCCCTTTGAGGCCCCTTTGAGATGTTGGATACACGGTAGTCAATTTGCAAACAGCCACCGCTCACCAACAGCCATGTGATAATCACCAAATAATTTGTTTGGCTAATGTTGAACATTTATTGAGCACAGGATGCCTAGATGAAACCGATCTGTTTGGTTTATTAAATAGTTTTAATTATCCAATTGAATATTTTTGTGCCTTTTGTGAGGAGAATGGATTCACTGGGTACGAGGTGGAAAATGCAGGTGATTTCTGTTCAGCTTTGTCTATCATGTAAACAGGGCAAATTCTAGCCTTAACAGTCCCAGGTTTACACCAGGGCAATTAGTCACATGTTCCTTATCTCCTCCCTTTTGTAGCTGTCGTTACAAACTGTGTCAGACACTCTGTATATAAAGACCAGCTTCCAAACTGAGTACAAGTGTTTATCTCTTGGCTGTCTGCCTCAGTCTCAGAAGATCACGACAGGTAAGTGATTGTTTCATTCGTTGAATTGCCCAAAGAAATGTGCTGGGCAGTTAGTATGGCCCAGCTGTTTGTGAGATATGGGAATTAATTAACGATGTAACCTTCCAAATGGGATTTAGATCAAAACTGTTCATCATGGTGTTCAGCAGGAGAATGGAATTTATCTGAAGGGTTTATGCTCCCAAATGCTTCTTGATTATTGTCACTCATGGGATGTGGGTGTCCATGGCTGGGCCAACATTTATTGCCCCATCCCTAGTTGCCCCTTGAGAAGGTGGGGGTGAGCTGCCTTGTTGAACCACTGCAATCCATGTGGGTTGACCCACAATGTCCTTAGGGAGGAAATTCCAGGATTTTGACCCAGTGACAGTGAAGGAACGGCGATATATTTCCAAGTCAGGATGGTGAGTGGCTTGGAGGGGAACTTGTAGGTGATGGTGTTCCCTTGTATCTGCTGCCCTTGTCCTTCTAGACGGAAGTGGTCATGGGTTTGGAAGGTGCTGTCCAGGAATTTTTCTCACTTATTGGTGATGATCAGCGCCTGGCATTTGTGTGGTGTGAATGTCACTTGGCCATGTGTCAGCCCAAGCCTGGATGTTGTCCAGAACTTCTTGCATTTGAACATGAACTGCTTCAGTATTTTAATTAGGGAAACACAGGACTGCTCAGGATTTCACTGATGATGAGGAGTTCTTTGTGGCTTTGTGTTTGCTGCGAGATTCAGGGAAACTGCAGCGAGAGTGATCTTCACACGGAGAGGCAGCGGGAGAAATGTTACGACTGAGAGTAGTCAGAGAAAATGTTAAGCGTTCAAGTCTGTTCATTGAATAAATACAATGGGTGGGTTCTCTGAGCTTGTTGTGGACAGTAATGTGTGTGATCACATTCACAGATTTACGATGAAGATCACAGACTTCCTCGCTCCTGGGGATGTGACAGCTGCTCTTGCTGAATGTAGTGGTAAGACCATACAGTGTGGGTCTGTTCAAGGTCTCCCCCACTCCCCCGTGTTCCTGTCATCTGCACTTTCACAGCATTCTCGAGCCCTCAGTCTCCCTGTCGGAGCTCACTGATGCTGACCTCCCCTTCCCTTGTCACTCAGGGTCAATGCTCCTCATGGGGGTTTTAATGCTGCTCCATGGATCCATGCAAACTATAGAAGGACCTGTCAGGTCATTGGCTCATTTCATTGTTTGTGGCTGCAGCAATGCCGATCCTTGCCTCCCAACATTTCACTCAGAGCTGACTCTGATCCGATGTGGAGTCACTGCCATCTGTGTTTCTTTAACAATATGACCAACAAATGTTTGACGCTGCTCACTCACTGAGATCATCTAACGCAACTCAAAGCTGAAAGCTCTTCAATATGTACATCTCAACACCAACAGTAACCACATCCCTGCCTGTACCTCCCGGGCCCTGCCTGTACCTCCCGGGCCCTGCCTGTACCTCCTGGGCCCTGCCTGTACCTCCCAGGCCCTGCCTGCACCTCCTGGGCCCTGTATTACACTGACCCTGTATCACCTGGACCCTGTCTGTATCACCCTGGCCCTGTGTGTTTTGCACATGTCTGAGATTGTGGTCAGTATAATGATTATTTTTAAAAATCCCAGTTTAAATGCATTGTTATGATAATATTCAGTGCGAGGCTCTCTGCTCCTTTGTTGAGACTGATTTGATGCTATTAAACAGATCATGAGCATTCACTCTCTATGGGAAACTTCTCAGGTGCTCTCCCCTGACCAACTATGTCCCTTTTCAGATCCCGGCTCCTTCCAGCTCAAGAAATTCTGCAAAACCTCTGGCTTGGCGAAGAAATCGGTGAAAGAAATCGAGCAAATCTTTGCAATTCTTGATAACGACAAGAGTGGCTTCATTGAGAAAAGCGAGCTCAAGTAGGAACCTGCTAATTTCTGTCTAAATATTCACATTGAATATTAACTGGGCCAAAGACAAGGAATGACCCTGAAGACAGAGCAATAGGTCCTCCCTTTCCTGACATTTGTTGAGAAACTGCACCGCAAACACCAGACAGGATATCCAACAATCCCATCCCAGACATAAATAACACACAAATATAACAGACACACTCATCTGCTGACCAACTGTGTTAGTATCTCTCAGGATATTAATGCAGGGCTCCTTTTGTTCTCATTTAAGGTTGTTCCTTCAGTATTTTGGTCCCCAAGCTCGAACATTCAGTGACTCCGAGACAGACAGTTTTATATCAGCTGCAGATGCAGACGGAGATGGGAAAATCAACTTTTCTGGTCAGTGTTTAAACATTTACAAACAACTCACTTACTGTTCCATTTCTAAACATACACAGCCTTTGTCAGAATTACTGAGACTCTAAATGGGAGGGTATTTCTGAGAGAAAAGATAGTGATGTACGATTATTACAAAAGCAATTTAATTGAGATACAAGTTTGTGTTATTTCCCTAACTCGATTCCACCATTCCTTGAATGTGCTGTCACTGGGATACAGGCCCTGAAGGTGCTGACTCTCACTGGGATACAGTCCCTGAAGGTGCTGACTCTCACTGGGATACAGTCCCTGAAGGGGCTGACTCTCACTGGGATACAGGCCCTAAAGGTGCTGACTCTCACTGGGATACAGGCCCTAAAGGTGCTGACTCTCACTGGGATACAGGCCCTAAAGGTGCTGACTCTCACTGAGATACAGTCCCTGAAGGGGCTGACTCTCACTGGGATACAGGCCCTAAAGGTGCTGACTCTCACTGGGATACAGCTCCTGAAGGGGCTGACTCTCACTGGGATACAGTCCCTGAAGGTGCTGACTCTCACTGAGATATAGCTCCTGAAGGTGCTGACTCTCACTGGGATACAGTCCCTGAAGGTGCTGACTCTCACTGGGATACAGTCCCTGAAGGTGCTGACTCTCACTGGGATACAGGCCCTGAAGGGGCTGACTCTCACTGGGATACAGGCCCTGAAGGGGCTGACTCTCACTGGGATACAGGCCCTAAAGGTGCTGACTCTCACTGGGATACAGGCCCTAAAGGTGCTGACTCTCACTGGGATACAGGCCCTAAAGGTGCTGACTCTCACTGAGATACAGTCCCTGAAGGGGCTGACTCTCACTGGGATACAGTCCCTGAAGGTGCTGACTCTCACTGAGATACAGCTCCTGAAGGTGCTGACTCTCACTGGGATACAGTCCCTGAAGGTGCTGACTCTCACTGAGATACAGCTCCTGAAGGTGCTGACTCTCACTGGGATACAGTCCCTGAAGGGGCTGACTCTCACTGGGGGATGGTTTCTAAATGGTCCTTAGTCAGTTGGTGTCTGTGCTATGCTTTTGTCATTTATCACTTCCCAATTATGAGTTTGGAAAGTAATAGAAATTAACGTCAGTAACAAACAAGTGAAAGTCTCTGTACTGAAATTGCAGAATTCCAGAATGTGGTCACGATGTAAAGAGATTGAAGTGCGAACCACAGAAGTATCACCTCCAGCATGACAACAGAGGAGCCTGCAGCTGGATCCCTGCCCCAGCCTTTGCTGGAAACTGTGTGATCTGTGCTTCTACAATGCTAACCTGGTCACTAACTACTTCATTTGTCGTGATTCAGTTCATTCACAACAATAAAAGCCTCTTTTTGAATTCTTGGTCAGTTTTATTTTGTCACTGGGAATAATGAGTGGGACATGATTGTAGCTGTGTAGTGCACAGGATCAACTATCAGAGATAATTGGGTGACATTGAGATGTTCCTGAGTTCCTGTCAATGTGAACTGGGAAGCTGGAATGTTTCTAAATTCCACTCTCACTGGTGACTGGGCACAACCATTTACATGTGAGCCTGGGAAATGGCAAATGTAACACCACTGTTCAAGAAGTGGGGGTGGGAGGGGAGTCAGGAGACAGAAAACTATAGGCTGGTTAGCCTGACCCCGATCATTGGTATGATTTTAGAATCCATTAAGGAGGATGAGATTGCAGAGAACTTGGAAGTACATGATCAAATAGGGCTGAGTCGCAACGCCTCCATCAAGGAATGCTGATTCCTGACACATCTGTGAGAATTGGTTTGAGGAGGTAATGAGCAAGTTAGATAAAGGAGCCTGTGTACATGATGGATTTGGATTTCCCGATGGCCTTTGACCAGGTGCTGCATAGGAGGCTGGAAAATAAGATAAGGGCCTGTTGTGCTAGTGACAAGTTATTTGCATGGATAGACGATTGGCTGACTGGCAGAAGGCAGGGGGTTGTGATAAAGGGGTCTTTTTCTGCGTGGCAGACAGTGATCCACATTGGGACCACAATTACTCATGAGGTACATTAACGCTCTGGACAAAGGAACTGAGGGCAATGTTGCTCAGTTTGTAGATGACACAAAGATAGTGTTGAGGAAGCCAGGAGGCTGCAGAAGGCCCTGGCCAGGCTAGGAGAGTGGGCAAAGAGGTGGCTGACAGAATACAATGTGATATAGTGTGAGGTTATGCTAAATGGTAGGAACAAGCTTGAATCATCAGTAGCATGTGATTAAAACTGATGTTCACATCCCCTACCATTGATTTGTTTTTATCATTTTCTGTGACAAAAAGATTTATAATATTTTTAAACTCTGAGAAGATACATGGAGAATGCAAAGACAGACAAACTAGAGGCCATTCAGTCCTTTGAGCCCATTCTACCATTTGTGAGCAACCTCTATCTAACATCTACCTGCCCTGGTTTTATAACCATTAATATTCTTCACATCAAAAGCCTCATGATTTCAGTTTTTCGATTGTTACTTAACTGCCAGTTTCTTGGGGAAGTCTTAGATCCCGTTCCTCAGTTGAGACCTCAGCTTTGAACCTCGCTCTAATTCTGAAACCTCTTTTTCTTGAGTCGTTTTTCCAGCCAAAGGAAATATTTTATTCCAAAAACGAAATGCTAGAAATGTTTCTGCCTGAAGATCATATTTAACTCGAAATGTTAACTCTTTCCACAAATGCTGCCAGACCTGCTGAGTCTTTCTGGCTTTATTTCAGATTTGCAATACCTGCAGCATTTTGCTCTTATTACAAAGGATATGATGTCCCAGTCTGCTCCCACCAATTCCATTGATCGCCTTCAATGCCCCAATCAATTAGCCTGTTATTTTATTTTTAAATATCCCCTGTGGTGCTTCTCACTAAATGCTTGCACCCTAATCTTCCAACTCTAGCTCAGTCAACGCAACTATCGGCTTTATTTTCCATCTCTTCATTGGACATCTGGGAGATGGGACAACATTTGTGGCTGGTGACAGACACAAAACCAGTTGCCAATCTTACACAGAGATACCTGGGCCAATGTAGTGGACCCTGGTGCAGTCAGATTACTCACTGTGGGTCAAAGAGGTATGGTGTTCATCGTCTGGATAAACTCACAGACTCAACAGGGGACTCCAACACGTTTATTATAGTTTATAATCAAAACAGAATAAAGTACAAAAATGAAGACAATAGGTACATAATGCACAAGATCCTGTGAAGCCACTGGGAAGAAATGCTCACCAACCCCAGTGTCCTCGACCAGGCCAACATCCTCAGCATCAAAGCACTGACCCCCTCCCTTGATTGGCTGCAATGGGCCGGGCATGACATCCACATGACCAACGAGACTCCCAGCTCTGAAACGGCAGGCGAGCCCCAGGGGGACAGGGAAAGCACTTCAGTGATAACCTCAAGGCCTCACTGGGGAAGTGCGACATTCCCATACACACCGGGGAATCACTGGCCCAAGTCTCTCCAAAGTGGAGGAGGAGATTCTGGGAAGGAGTTGAACACCTCTGGACTCGCCGTCGGGAAAAAGCGGAAGCTGGGCGAAAAACAACGAAAGGGGCACACTGTCACACCAACGCCCCTCACCCACCCCCTTCCTGTGACCACCACATGCCCCAAGTGTAACAGAGCCTGCGGAAACTGCATCGGTCTGTACAGCCACGTACAGGATCACCCTGCAAAGTGGAAGAGAGTCATCCATCTGTGAGGGACCGGCGATGATGATGACATTATGGAATGTGTGAATAAAACTACTCAGCTTGTGCAATGATGGTATTTGTGGTCTGCATTCAAAGAGTTCATGTACTCCATAATCAGCAACATGGTTATAACCAATAGACCCTACCGAGCTAAGGAGGTCTAAAACAAGGTTAACTAGAAGGGTAGGCTCTTACTAGATACTGGTCCACAAACACTGTAGCCACCATTTGACTGGAATCAGGAGACAGAGAAGACAAAGGTACAATGCAAAGTTCACGGCCTTTTCCTGATCTCCCGCCTCCCCAACTGTGAGGATCTGGCAGGAGATCCAGGACCCACCCTGAACTGCTATTAAAATCGAATCAGCAAGTCTTTGATTGTCCTCACTCGATGCTCTATTTACAAAAAAAATTCTGAACAAGTAAGATGAAAGCAAAATACCTGAGATTATAATTAAATGCCTTTCCTCTAACATCTAAATAATCTAAAAAAAAATTAGCATCCATTTCATACATTTATTCACCAATCTGAATCATGTGACCATTTCAACGGAAAGGAGTTGGTCCCAAAGAATCCAAGTGGACAACAATGATCACAGATCTACTGTATTAATCGCTAGACTATTAATCTAGAGACCCAGATAGTGTTCTGGGGACCTGAGTTTGAATCCCGCCATGGCAGATGATGGAATTTGAATTAAATTTAAACAAAAGTCTGCAATTAAGAATCTACTGATGACCATGAAAGCATTGTCAATTGTCAGAAAAACCCATCTGTTCACTAATGTCCTTCAGGGAAAGAAATCTGCCATGCTCACCTGGTCTGGCCTACATGTGACTCTCAATTGCCCTCTGAAGTGACCGAGCATTCAGTTGTATCAATCGCAAAAAAGTCTGAAAGAAATGAAACTGGGTGGATCACCGGGCATCGACCTAGGCACGGGGAAAGACAATGGTAGAAACAGCCCCGTCGACCCTGCCAAGTCTTCCTCACTAACAGCTGGGGGTTAGTGCCAAAACTGGGAGAGCTGTCTCACAGACTAGTCAAGCAACAGCCTGACATAGTCATACTCACAGAATTATACCTTACAATGTCCCAGACACCACCATCACTATCCCTGGATATATCCCGTACCACTGGCAGGACAGATCCAGCAGAGGGGGTGGCACAGTGGGATTCAGCCGGGAGGGTGTTGCTCTAGGAGTCCTCAACATTGACTCCAGAACCCGTGATGTCTCATGGCTTCAGGTTAAACATGGGCAAGGAAACCTCCTGCTGATTACTACATACTGTCCTCCCTGATGATGGATGAGGATGGCAAGGGACAAAATGTACTCTGGGTGGGGGATTTCAATATTCTCCACCAACAGTGGCTCAGCACCAGTACTACTGATCGAGCTGGTCAGGTCCTAAAGGACATAGTTACATAGTTACTAGGTCTGCAGCAGGTATTGAGGAGAATCAAAAAGAGGGAAAAACATACTTAACCTCATCCTCACCAATCTGCCAGTTGCAGTTACATCTGTCCATGACAGTGTCGGTAAAAGTGACCATCGCACAGTCCTTGTGGAGACAAAGTCCCACCTTCACATTGAGAACAATCTCCATTGTGTTGTGCGGCACTATCACCGTGCTAAATAGGACAGACTTCACACAGATCTAGCTACTCAAGACTGGGCATCCATGAGGTGCTGTGGGCCATCAACAGGAGAATTGTACTCCAGCACAATCTGTAACCTCATGGCCCGGCATATCCCCCACTCAACTATTACCATCAAGCCAGGGCATCAACCCTGGTTCAATGGAGAGTGCAGGAGGGTATGCCAGGAGCTGCACCAGGCATACCTGAAGGTAAGGTATCAACCTGGTGAAGCCACCAGACAGGACTACTTGCACGCCAAACAGCAAAAGCAGCAAGTGATAGACAGAGCTAAGCGATCCCACAACCAATGGATCAGATCTAAGCTCTGCAGCCCTGCCACATCCAGTCATGAATGGTGGTTGATAATTAAACAACTCACTGGAGGAGGAGGATCCACAAATATCCCCATCCTCAATGATGGAAGAGCCCAGCACATCAGTGCAAAAGATAAGGCTGAAGCTTTTGTCACAATCTTCAGCCAGGAGTGGGGGTGAGGACACTCTTGGAATACTGTGTGCAATTCTGTTCTCCCTAGTATAAGGAGGATGTTATGAAACTTGACAGGGTTCAGAAAGATTTCCAAGGACATTGCTGGACAGGGGGGGTTTGAGCTATAGGGAGAGGCTGAATAGGCTGGGGCTATTTTCCCTGAAGCATCAGAGGCTGAGGGGTGACCTTATAGAGGTTTATAAAATCATGAGGGTCATGGATAGGGTGAACAGCCAAGGTCTTTTTCCTGGGGTTGGGGACTCCTAAACTCGAGGGCTTAGGTTTAAGGTGAGGGGGAAAGATTTAAAAGGGACATAAGGGGCAACTTTTATCACGCAGAGGGTGGTGCGTGTATGGAATGAGCTGCCAGAGGAAGTGGTTGAGGCTACTACAATTACAAGATTGAAAAGTCATCTGGATGGGTAGACGATCAGGAAGGGTTTAGAGGGATATGGGCCGAATGCTGGCAAATGGGACTGTAGGGTCTGTTTCCATGCTGTATACATGTATGATTCTAAGTGCTGAGTGGATGATCCATCTCAGCCTCCTCCAGTGGTCCCCAGCACTACAGATACCTGTCTTCAGCCAATTTGATTCACTCCATGTCATATCAAGAAACGGTTGGAGGCACTGGATATTGCAAAGGCTACAGGCCCTGACAACATTCCAGCAATAGTACTGAAGACTTGTGCTCCAGAACTTGCCGCTCCCCTAGCCAAGCTGTTCCAGTACAGTTACAACACGGGTATCTACCCGACAATGTGGAAAATTGCTCAAGTATGCCCTGTACATAAAAAGCAGGACAAATCCAACCTGGCCAACTACCGTCCCATCAGTCTACTCTTGATCATCAGTAAAGTGATGGAAGGGGTCAGTAACAGTGCTATCAAGCAGCACTTGCTCAGAAATAACATACTCAGTGACGCACAGTTTGGGTTCTGCCAGGGCCGCTCAGCTCCTCATCTCATTACAGCCTGGTTCAACCATGGACAAAAGAGCTGAATTCCGGAGGTGAGGTGAGAGTGACAGCCCTAACCAAACTGGAATCAATGGGTATCAGGCAACAAACTCTGGTGGTTGGAGTCATACCTGACACATAGGAAGATGGTTGTGGCTGTTGGAGGTCAGTCATCTCAGCTCCAGGACATCTCTGCAGGAGTTCCTCAGGGTAGTGTCCTAGGCCCAACCATCTTAAGCTGCTTCATCAATGACCTCCCCTACATCATAAGGTCAGAAGTGGGGATGTTCACCAATGATTGCACAATGTTCAGCATCTTTCATGACAGGAAGTGTATTGAGATGGATAGAAAACTGGGTTGGCAGAGAGGAAACAAAAAGTGTAGGAATTAATGGGTCCTTTACAATTTGCAGACAGTAACTAGTGAGGTGTCATAGGGAGCGGTGCTGGGACGCCAGCTATTCACAATATATATTCATGATTTAGACGAAGGAACAAAATGTAACATCTCCCAGTTTGCAGATGATACCACGTTGGGTGGGAGGGTGAACTGCGACGAGGATGCAGAGATCCTTCAGCATGGTCTCGATAGTTTGGGTGAGCGGGCAAATGAATGGCAGATGCAGTATAATTTGGATAAATGTGAGGTTATTCACTTTGGAAGCAAAAAGAAGGCAGCAGATTACTACCTGAATGGCTGTAAATTGGGAGAGGGGAGTGTGCAGTGGAATCTGGGTGTCCTTGTGCACCAGGCGCTGAAGGTAAGCATGCAGGTGCAGCAGGCGGGAAAGAAGGCAAATGGTATGTTGGCCTTCATTGCGAGAGGTTTTGAGTACAGGAGCTGGGATGTGTTGTTGCATTGTACAGGGCCTCGGTGAGGCCACACCTAGAATATTGTGTGCAGTTATGGTCTCCTTTTCTGAGGAAGGATGCTCTTGTTCTTGAGGGAGTGCAGCGAAGGTTTACCAGGCTGATGCCGGGGACAGCAGGTCTGACATATGCGGAAAGATTGACTTGGTTAGGATTGTTTGTGCTGGGGTTCAGACGAATGAGGGGGGATCTCATAGAGACCTATAAAATTCTAACAGGACTGGACAGGGTAGATGCCAGCAGGATGTTCCCGATGGTGGGTGTGTCCAGAACCAGGGGTCACAGTCTGAGGATTCGGAGTAGACCATTTAGGACAGATATAAGGAGACATTTCTTCACCCAAAGAATGGTAAGCCTGTGGAATTCTTTACCACAGGAAGTAGTTGATGTCAAAACATTGAACATATTCAAGAGGTGACTAGAAACACCACTTGGGGCGAATGGGAGAAAGCAGGATTAGGTATTGAGTTGGATGATCAGCCATGATCGTGATGAATGGCTTGAAGCAGGCTCAAAGGGCCAAATGGCCTCCTTCTGCTCCGATCTTCTATGCTTCTATCTCTGACACTGTAGCAGTCCATGTCCAATACAGCAAGATCTGGACAATATCCAGGCTTGGGGTGACAAGTGATATTCGTGCCACACAAATGCCAGGCTATGACCATCACCAATAAGAGACAATCTAACCACCGTCTCTTGACATTCAATGGTGTTACCATCACTGAATTCCCCACTATCAACATCCTGGGGGTTACCATTGACCAGAAACTCAACTGGACCCACCACATTAACAGAGTGGCTACAAGAACAGGTCAGAAGCTAGGAATACTGCACGAGTAATTCACGTCCTGACTCCCCAAAGGCTGTCCACCATCTACAAGGCACAAGTCAGGAGTGTGATGGAATACTCCCCACTTGCCTGGATGAGTACAGCCACAACAACACTCAAGAAGCTTGACCCCATCCAGACAAAGTAGCCCGCTCGATTGGCACCACATCCACAAACATCCCACTCCCTCCAGCACCGACGCTCAGTAGCAGCATCGTGTACCATCTACAAGATGCACTGCAGAAATTCACCAGAAATCCTCAGACAGGACGTTCCAAACCCACGACCACTTCCATCTAGAAGGACAAGGGCAGCAGACGCATGGGAACACCGCAATTGCGAGTTTCCCTCCATGTCACTCACCATCCTGACTTGGAAATATATCGCCGTTCCTTCAGTGTCACTGGGTCAAAATCCCATAATTCCCTCCCTAAGGGCATTGTGGGTCAACCGACAGCACATGGACTGCAGCAGTTCATGAAGGCAGCTCACCCCCACCTTCTCAAGGGGCAACTAGGGATGGGCAATAAATGCTGGACAGCCAGTGACACCCACATCCCACAAAAAGAATAAAATAAAAATTAAGACTTTCCGTATTTCCTGCAATCTCATTGGTCAAACTAATCAAAGCCTTGGCTCTGAGACAATTAAGAGTAAACAATTAGTGGTCACCATCACCACGTTCCAATAGGAATGGAGAGCTACAACTTACCACTTTTTTAAAATGTTTGAAATTAAGAGTAAGGGAAGTTACAAAAATATATTTAAACATTGGAACGTTTCAAAGGAATGTACAAGAATAAAATGACACTGAGTGCCCAGCGCCAGTACAGTGTTGTCCCAGTCACACAGCATGTTCAAAAGGGGTGTAGTCTAAATTAGCCCCAGGCTCAATCACTGAGGAAATGCTTGGAAATGTATTTTCCAGTGCTTAACCCAGCAAATACAAATCAAAAGTTTGTCATGTTGAACTAGCTATGTAACGAATGAGATTTCTCAAATTTCTTTCAAGACTAGGCAGGATTTAGAATCATAGAATCCCTACTGCAGGAGCAGGCTATTTGGCCCATCGAGTCCACACCAACCCTCTGAAAAGCATCCTACCCAGATCCACACCCCCCCCACCCTATCCTGGTAAACCTGTATTTCCCATGGCTAATCCACTGAACCTGCACATCCCTGGTCACTATGGGCAATTTAGCATGGGCAATCCACCCTAACATACATATCTCTGGGGTGTGGGAGGGAAGTGGAGCACCCGGAGGAAACCCACACAGACACGAGGAGAACATGCAAACTGCACAGTCACCCAAGGTTGAAATCAAACCCAGGTTCAATGCTCCATGAGGCAGCAGTGCTAACCACCGAGCCACTGTGCATTTAACAACTACAGGGGTCTTGCTCGCTGGTGGAAGTCTCATCCTGCCTAATGAAAGGCTTCTTTAGTGATCAGGGATCAGGGATCCTGGGGTCCGAAAGCCCAGCCATCAGCAGCTAATCCAAACCCAGCAGCTGTCTGGACTCACCAATGCCATACCGTGGCTGTTGATGGTATTGTAACCAAAGAGGATAACGATCAGCACTGGACCCCAGGTCAACAGGTGTGCTGGCCTGGGGGCTGGTAGGAGAGGCTGGGTTGGTGAATAGGCTTGTTTTTTGGTGGGGAGTGGGGAGGTGGGTGGTAACTCTCTTGGGGCTACCTGAAGGCTCCAGTTGGAGACAAGTCGGGAAGGTCAGCCATGCAGCATCCTGGCTCAGGCCTCACTTTGACGAAAGCAGGAGGCAGACTGGCCTCGTTCCATTCTCCATCGGACTGAAAACCTGGTTTGGGGACGGCTATATAACCCTGGACAACCACCACCACAACCCCAACCCCAACCCCAGAACTGTGTTCCTCCCCATTCAATATATTTATTTACAAAGTTTGTGAGCCTTTCCAGTCCAAAGCGCAGGGTCGGCCTCTTGATTTTGGAGCAAGCAGGTGACATTGTCTCCGAGCCTGGCTCACGTCAATTTTCAGCCCAGTGGAGGAGGCCTGTTTACTCTGAAAACTAGCCCAGGCAGCAATGCCATTAATCCAAAGTCAATGCGTACACGTAAACAAACCTGTTGTCTTGGACTATGATCAGATTGTCATCTGGATCGATTGTAAGGACACGTGGCTTGTGAAGGCCATCAACTGTACTCAACAACTGTCTCTTAAACCTTCCAGTGGGCGAAAACACCAGGATCCTATTGGGTTCAGTGACATAGATATTGTCGTTTCCATCAACACAGACACTGAAAGGATTAAGAAGACATTGTATCCCATTCACAAAGCTCTCACTGCAGACGGTTACGAGGTCTCCACATCGAGTGAAGATAACAACACATTTCTTCCCACAATCAGACACAATGAATTCTTCTTCACTGTTCACTGCAATGAAGAGAAATCTACTACCATCATAACCCCTTGGCTTAATCCTGTCAACTACACGGCCATCGAGATCATACAGAGAGACGGAACATAGTGTCCCTTCGCTCACAGCCACATATTCATCTTCATACGCGGCAATAGGATACGCTGACTCAGAGCCTCGGAGGAGGAGCTGTCTCACCGGCGATCCGTCCATTTCTAAGAAGTAAAGCCTGTTCTTGGCGGAACACACAATAATATCATCACAGATGGCCACACTACACGGGTTTTCATCTTCATCTGGCAGTGAGATAATCCTGTTCAATGATCCACCTTTCCAGTAACACTTCAGGACCGCGTTCTCTTCATCCGCAACAATGATGTCTCCATCTTCGGAAGTACAGATGCCTGTCAATTTGGGCTTCATGTTATGGTCCAGCTTGGTGTCAAAGTGATATTTCTGAACTGCCCATTGTTGGGACTGAGCGGTGGCCTGGGTTTTGGCAATGCATGTCAGCTGCCCAGTATTGGGGACAGTTGGATGGGATTCAGGACCTGAACCTTCACCCAATATGACAGTGAAGAGATGAGTTTCTGATATTATATTCCGGACATATTTGTTGACTATTAGCTTGGGGCAGGCTTTGTTTAATTCTTGGATGTTGAATGGTTGCAAAGAACTGATCTGATCTTGTAAAATGCTCTCCAAACACACTATCTCCTTCGCATTACAATCCATCATAACCCTCTCACCATGTTCTCTCATATTCTTTATCTTCTCCTTCTGAAGCTCAAGGTTAGATTTCGCAGCTTTGATTAACTCTTCCTGTTTCTTCACATACTCCGAAACAGTTTTTTTGATGGCATCTCCCTGTTTAAACAGATCATTTAAAACCTCAGTCAGAGTGCTCTCTAAGTTGGAAATTATAGACAATTCTGTTGTTTTCACTTTGTCCATTGCTTCATCCAGTTCACTCTCTTGTTGGGCTAGTGACTGCGGAACTGTGCTGAGTCTTTCTAAAAGTTTCTTCACCGTGGGTTTCTTTACCTCGGCTGCCTCAGCGATCCCAAGCCGTTTATGTTTGTTGCAGGAATGGGAGTAACATTTGTAGCAAATGACCCGGTCACACGTACTGCAGTAATGACGGACTCGATCCTTGGGGTGAAACTGGCAGGAGACCTTTTGCTGCATTATCATCCCTGTATCGGCTTTATCCAGCAGGGCAGGGGCCAGGTCCACCACCTTATGGGTGCTGTAGCTAATCCGATGACTGTCCCCACAAGCTTTACACAGGTAGCATGGGCAACTGATACACTGGGCCACTGCAGAGTTCTTGACTTTCCAGCCTTGGGGACAAAGGCTACATACCAACTCCTTCTTCTCCTCCTTTTCCGGGCTTTTGAAGATATCCAGAAGGCTGTTGATGTGGAAGTTTGTCTTCAGGCTGCTAATGCCAGCACTCACATCAACGACGACCCTACACTCTGGGCACATGATCTTATCAGCCCTCACCAGCTTTCGGAGGCATTCTTGACAGTACGTGTGTTGACAGGGCAACATTTTGGGCTGTTCCATCGTTTCAAGGCAGATTTTACAATTTAAAATATCATGTTGAATTTTATCAGCAATAGTTGATGAAGTGGCCATCGTGTCAGGCACAACCTGAAAAGGAAAGCAGAGAGAGAGGGAGAGTAACCCTCAGCAGTCAGTTTTGGAGGAGATATGGCTAGGATTCCGAGCAGACTGCGACTGCATCAGAACAGATTCCAGTTTTAGATTTTACTGAATCGGAACCGAAACCGAAACCGAAGCGGGAGGTGGCGGGGGAGGGGTAAACCCGCCAGGAAAACAAACCCTTTCCGAACCCACCAAGACTGAGACTGAGTAAAAGGGGCAACTTCCGGGGCTCAGAAACCACCCCCCCCCCATAGCACCATCTCCCCTCAAACAAAATACAAGAAACTGCAAGGGTCATGTATAACCGGGCGGCCTCAGGGTTAAAGGCGAGCGGCTGTACCCCCTGGGGAAGGGGGGGGTGGTGAGTACACAGAGGGTAAACAGCCCGGCCCGGCCCGGCCCGGCCCAGGGACAGGTTGCTGCCCCCCCCCCCCCCCCCCCCCGGGGACCCACTTCATGAAGCCCATCCCGTGCGGAGGCTGGTGCAGGGTCTCTCTCTCTCTCTGTGGTTCCCACTTACCTGCGGGGCTCTGGTTCTGGTGGTCGCACTGGCAGCTCTCCCGGAGCACAGTGAGCTGTATCAGCCGTGCCCTCTCTCTCTCCCCCCCGCCCCAAGCCAAGGACAGAGAGTCCGAGCCCCGCCCGCCGTTCACCCAGACACAGAGAGAGAGAGAGCAGATCCGCTCCCAGCCTCTGGGCTTCCTCTCCCTGGCTCTTAACACACAGCAAAGTGAGACTGTGCGAAACCAACTCACCTCCAACTGACCCCCCCCCTCCCAATCCTAAACAATTTAAATTAATGCAGCAACGAGAAAACCCGACTTGTCTCCCGTGTATTTCCAAAGTGCAGCGAATGCTGAAACCTCTCTGGTGTGTTTGCAGGTTCGGTTCAGTAAACGTTTTCACGGAAGTACTCCCTTTGTATCACTCCAGCCCTACAGTCCATTATTGCAGATTGTAAAGGGATCCATGGTGATCGCGGCACAGAGGGATTTGGGAGTCTAAGCACATCAATCGGAAAAAGGCCAGCACTCCACTCCAGTCAGGGATAGGGAAGGTTAATGGAATGTTGGCTTTTATTTCAAAGAAATGGAGGATAGGACGTAGAACAGTGCAGGCCTTTTGGCCCAGGATGTTGTGCCGACCTATTATCCTACTCCAAAAGCATTAAGCTCATGGCTAGAAACCTACAGACTTAGTCAATGTGAGGCATTGAACCTATAACCTTAACATTATTAGCACCATGCTTTAACCAACTGAGCTAACCAACCAGCACAAAGATGCAGATCATAGATCATAGAATCCCTACAGTGTGGAAACAGGCCCTTCAGCCAACAAATCCACACTGCCCCGCAAAGCATCCCACATAGCCCACCTAATCTACACGTCCCTGAACACTATGGACAACTTAGCATGGCCAATCCACCTAACACATCTTTAGACTGTGGGAGGAAACTGCAGCACCTGGAGGAAACCCACGCAGACACTTGGGGAAGGAGCACCTGGAGGAAAATAACAGGGAAGTCTTGCTAAATCTGTACAAGGTGTTAGTTAAACCATTAGCTAGAACACAATGAACAGCTTTGATCTTATTTAAGGAAGTATCTTTTTATTGCAAAAATATACTTTATTCATAAAAGATCTTTATGGATATATGCAGGTACTAAAGCAGTTTTATACAGTCTTTGCATATTAACAGAAACAAACATTGATCTAACATTGTCTGGCATTTCTGACTTATACAGGACACTATGTACATACATTTGAGACATTGGGATAGTCCAATAACTGAATAGACTCCCATTTACTTTCAGTGGGAAGACCTCAGACAGTGGTCCTTTCCCACTGTGTCTTGCCAGCAGCTGCCCCAAGCTTTAGTGCGTCCCTCAGCACGTAGTCCTGGACCTTGGAAGGTGTCAATCTGCAGCACTCGGTCGGGGCCAACCGCTTGCTCCGGAAAACCAACAAGGTTTGGGAAGACCGAAGAGCATCTTTCACCGCATTGATGGTCCTCCAGGCGCAGTTGATGTTGGTCTCAGTGTGTGTCCCGGGGGAACAGACTGTAGAGCACAGAGTCCCGCGTCATGGAGCTGCTTGGGATAAACCTCAATAAAAATCACTGCATCTCTCTCTCCAGGCTTCCTTAAAAAGGCACATTCCAGAAGGAGATATAGGATTTGGGAGGTCATATTGCAGCTGTACAGGACATTGGTTAGACCATTTGGAAAACTGTGTTCAATTCTGGTCTACTATAGGAGAGATGTTGTGAAACTTGAGAGGGTTCAGAAAAGATTTACAAGGATGTTGCCGGGATCGGCGGGTTTGAGCTATAGGGAGAGGCTGAATAGGCTGGGGCTATTTTCCTTGGAGTGTCAGAGGCTGATGGTGAGAGGTTTGTAAAATCATGAGGGGCATGGATAGGGTGAATAGCCAAGGTCTTTTCCCCAGGGTAGGGGAGTTCAAAACTAGAGGGGCACAGGTTCAAGGTGAGGGGGAAAGATTTAAAAGGGACCAGAGGAGCAACTTCTTCACGGACATGGTGGTGTTTGTATGGAATGAGCTGCCAGAGTAAGTGGTGGAGGCTGGTACAATTACAACATTTAAAAGGCATCTGGATGGGTATATGAATAGGAAGGATTTAGAGGGATATGGGCTAAATGCTGGCAAATGGAACTAGATTAATTTAGGATCTCTGATCAGCATGGATGAGTGGGACTGAAGGGTCTGTTTCATTCTCTATGACTCTATGAGATGTGTGAGATGCATGGCGTTAGGGGTAAGTATTAGCATGGATAGATGATTGGTTGACTAACAGGAAGCAAAGAGTGGGAATAAATGAGTGCTATTCTGGCTGGCAATCAGTGACTAGTGGTGTGCTTCAGGGATCGGTGTTGGGACCGCAATTGTTTACAATTTATATTGATGATTTGGAGTGGGGGACCACGTGTAGGGTGTCAAAGTTTGCAGATGACACTAAGATGAGTGGCAGAACAAAGTGTGCAGAGGACTGTGAAACTTTACAGAGGAACATAGATACATTGAGTGAGTGGGCAAAGGTCTGGCAGATGGAATACAATGTAAATAAATGTGAAGTCGTACATTTTGGTAGGAGTAATAGTAAAAAGGATTATTACTTGAATGGTAAAAAGTTGCAGCATGCTGCTATGCAGAGGGACCTGGGTGTCCTTGTGCATGAATCACAGAAGGTTGGTCTGCAGGTACAACAAGTAATTAGGAAGGCAAATGGAATTTTGTCCTTCATTGCTAAAGGGATTGAGTTTTAAAGCAGAGAGGTTATGTTGCAGCTGTACAAGGTGCTGGTGAGGCCACACGTGGAGTACTGTGTGCAGTTTTGGTCTCCTTACTTGAGAAAGGATGTACTGGCACTGGAAGGGGTGCAGAGGAGGTTCACTAGGTTGATTCCGGAGTTGAGGGGGTTGGCTTATGAGGAGAGACTGAGTAGATTGGGATTATATTCATTGGAATTCAGAAGATTGAGGGGCGATCTTATAGAAACATATAAAATTATGAAGGGAATAGATAAGATAGAAGTAGAGGATGTTTCCACTGGCAGGTGAAGCTAGGACAAGAGGGCATAGCCTCAAGATTAGAGGGAGCAGATTTAGGACTGAATTGACGAGGAACTTCTTCACCCAGAGGGTTGTTAATCTATGGAATTCCTTGCCCAGTGAAGTAGTTGACGCTACTTCAGTAAATGTTTTTAAAGCTAAGGTAGATTTTTTTTGAACAATAAAGGAATTAAGGGATACGGTGAGAGCGTGGGTAAGTGGATCTGAGTCCACGAAAAGATCAGCCATGATCTTATTGAATGGCGGAGCAGGCTCGAAGGGCCGGATGGCCTACTCCTGCTCCGAGTTCTTATGTTCTTATGTGACAGTCTCAATGCCCCCTGCAGCCACTTTGAGGGCAGTGTACAGTGGCACAGACCAACTGGACGTACATTAAGGACCTCAGGAGGAATGCCCATCTCATCACCAGCCAAGCAATGCCTTGGTTCTTATTGGAAAGTTCTGATGATGAGGCATTCTGCCAAATAACTTTGACAGTCTGCTCAGGGAACAACCCAACAGGATCCACCCTCTCCTTGTCCAGCAGGGTCTAGAGGACACTATGTGTTGACCACTTCCTGATGGACTGGTGGCCAAAGTTGTTTTTCTTCACAAATTTCTCCATAAAGGAAAGGTGATACAGAATGGTCCAACTACATTCCACGGCAACGAGGCCAGTCCCATCCTTCAACACCAGGGACAGTTAGAACCTCAATACGTAAAGACACTTGGTGTTTGTGTATCGTGGGTGTACACGCAGCTTGATGCAGCTGCACGCAAAGGATGAGGGTGATGTTGGGTACATTCTCCTCCCATTTATCCAGAGTTTTATACATGGTGTCCTTGTGAACATGGTCCACATTAGACCTCCAGATGAAGTGGAAGATGATTCAGATGATTGCAATGGCACAGGTTCAGCAAATAGGCCAAACCTGTGTCACATATCACAACAGTCCTGTGCCAGTGATTCCCCGGTGTCTGTGGGAATGTCGCACTTCACCAGTGAGGCCTTGAGGGTATCACTGAAGCGCTTCCCCTGTCCACCTGGGGCTCACCTGCCATTTCAGAGCTGGGAGTAGAGCACTTGCTCAGGGGAGTCTTGTGTCAGTCATGCAGACAACGCATTGATTGAGACTGCACTAACAATGTTGGTATAGAGCAGTTGGATCCAGTTACGGATTCCCTCCCCAAAGTCTGTGTTAGAGACCATGTCCCACATGTATGTGTGTGATATCCTGCCAAAGGCCTTCTCCTGGTCCAGGCTGATGATGCCGGCATCCACCCCCCTGTCCTGCATGTCGGTGATTGTATCCCTGAGGAGCGCGAGGCTCTCAGCGATCATCCTGCCTGGTACAGGACAGGTCTGGACGGGGTGAATTACTGATTCCAGAACAGACCTGACCCAGGTGGCGAAGATCTTAGAAAGGATTTTGCTGTCTGCATTCAGCAGTGAATTTGGTCACCCATTTCTAATTTCCTCCCTCTCCCACTTCTGCTTGTAGGTGAGGGTGATGATACCTTGCCTCATGGATTCACATATGGTACCTCATGTAAAGACAACAAACTCTTCCCTCAATGTCAGCAAAACAAAGGAGCTGGTCATCAATTTCAGGAAGTGAAGTGGAGAACATGCCTCTGTCTGTATCAATGGTGCTGGGTTGGAGGTGGTCGAGGGCTTCAAGTTCCTGGGAGTAAATATCACCAACAGTCTGTCCTGGTCCATTCACATCAATGTGACAGTCAAGAAAGCACAACAATGTCTCTACTTCCTCAGGAGGCTAAGGAAATTCAGCATGTCCACAATGACACTTACCAACTCTTATAAATGCGCTATAGAAAGCATCATATACAGATGTATCACAGCCTGGTATGGCAACTGCTCTGCCCACGACCACAAGAAATTACAGAGAGTTGCGAGCACAGTCCAGACCATCACAAAAACCAGCCTTCCTTCCACTGACTCTGTCTACACTTCCCACTGCCTCAGGAAAGCAGCCAACATCAAAGACCCGTCCCATTCCAGTTATACTCTCTTTCACCCCTTTCCATCAGGCAGAAGATACAAATGTTTGAAAACATGCACCAACAGATTGAAGAACAGCTTCTTCCCCGCTGTTATCAGGCTTATGAACGGATCTCTCCTTTAGATCTTTCTCTGCTCCTTCTCTTTAGCTGTAACGCTATATTCTGCATTTGATTCGATAACCCTCATGTACTTCTGTAAGGTACGATTTGTCTGGATAGTATGCAAAACAATACTTTTCACTGTATCTCGTTACATATGACAATAATAAATCAAATCAAATCAAATCCAGTAGGACCTGGCCATTCAAGTCCAATTGAGCCAAATGTAACTCGGCAACTCGGCCTGTAAGCCGAGTTTTGTTCTTTTCTAAGGACTTGAGAGCCTTGGTCAGCTCATTGAGAGATATCGGCTGGTCCGGCCTCCCCCGCGTGCTGTTGTCTATGACTGGGTGGCCGTGCTGTCTGTGGGCTCCATGTCATACGGTCTGGCATAAAAGGATTTGCTGACCCTCAGGATGTCAGACTATGATGATGTTACTGAGCCAGCTTCTTCCTTCAGGCTGCTGAGCACAGAGCTCTCCCTGTACACCTTCAGGAAGAAGAAACGTGAGCATGTTTCATCCTGCTCCACAGAGCAGACCCTGGACTGGAAAATCATCTTGGAGGCCTCCAAGGCATAGAGCGAGGCTTGCTGGCTCTTTACCTCCTGGAGATTCTCCGTGACATTGACCCCCAGTGTCTGCAGCACGAGTAGGATCTGTGTGGTTTTCTGGAGTTTGGACAGTTTTTCCCGCCTCTCTCTCTCTCCTTCTGAACGCCTTTGAGGATGAACCCCTCAATATTCTCAATATTCCACTAGTCTGTTGGAGACTCAAAGAGGGCTTTCATGGTTCTCCAACCTGTGTAATCCTTTTTGAGCTCCTCCATGTTTTCTGGGGTCAACAGTTTCACATTCAGTTTCCATGTTCCCTTGCTGGCCCAATGATCATCCTGTCGCTGACAGTCAGCTAGCAGGATGCAGTGGTCAAAGAAACACTGGCTTGACATTGGTGAATCTGACCGAGAATGCTCGGGACACAAACAGGAAATCTATCCTTTAGTGGATAGACCTGTGTGGCAGCAACCAGGTGTATCTGCTCTGCAAGAGGTAGTAGGAACTGCAGATGCTGGGGAATTTGAGATAACAAGGTGTAGAGCTGGATGAACACAGCAGGCCAAGCAGCATCAGAGGAGCAGGAAGGCTGACGTTTCGGGCCTAGACCCAAAATGTCAGCCATATCTGTTCTGCGCTCTGTCTGCAGGGGTATTGAAGATGTTGCTCTGCGCTCTATCTGCAGGGATACAGAAGATGTTGGTCTGTGCTCTGTCTGTAGGGATACTGAAGATGTTGCTCTGCGCTCTGTCTGCAGGGATACAGAAGATGTTGCTCTGCGCTCTGTCTGCAGGGGTACTGAAGATGTTGCTTTGCGCTCTGTCTGCAGGGGTACTGAAGATGTTGCTCTGCGCTCTGTCTGCAGAAATACTGAAGATGTTGCTCTGCGCTATGTCTGCAGCGATACTGAAGATGTTGCTCTGCACTCTGTCCGGAGGGATACTGAAGATGTTGTGCAGTTTGACAAACTTTAATTGTTCCCATCAGGAAGCTGAACGTGTCATCCATTTTAATGTCAGCTCCTTCAGATTGTCCATCCGTATCGATGATGCAGTTGAAATCTCCCGCCAGAATGACCAGCCTGGCTGTCTCTAGCAGCAGTGGAGCCAGCTGCTCGATCTGTACTGCTGGGGCGTACACAGTAATTAATCTCAGGGGAGCGTTTCTGTATGTAACGTCTGTTACAAGGAGGTGCCTGCCCACCACCTCCTTAACCTGGGAGATGGTGAAGTTGCCTCCTTGCAGCAGAGTGCCCAGGCCAGAGGAACAGCTATCATTCCACACCCCCCGCCTAACTGTGGGACCATAGGTTTGACCATTTCCTGTAGCTGCTGAGGTGTGGATCCTGCACACTCCTGCAGAAACAGAAAATCTGCTTTGACTTTAGCCAAATAAACCAAAGTAGAAACACATTGTGTTGTGAATTTAATGCTGCTCACATTAATGCTGGCAATTTTCAAAACCATTTTATAAGGTTTTTATGATTATCAAGAGTCCAATATCAGTTTCCCCGTGGTGTTGTCACTGGTTGAGCTGATGCATTCCTGTGGTGGGGGTAAATCGTTGTCCCTCGATTTTGTGTGTTTGGGGTGAGGACAAAGCCAGGAAAGTCTGGTTCAGAGTCTGACAGAGGTGCTGTCGTGCTCTGCTCCTTCCTCGGAGTGTCGCTGCTCCTGGATGCCTGGAGCTATGGTGCGGTGGGTACCCCTTGGTTCCCAATGGCTGGAGGTTGAGTTTCACCGAGCCCCTTATGGTGTCTGGCATTTCTGGGTTGGAGGTGGGGGGGGGGTTCCTCTCCTTTTTCCCCGTGGTGCTGTGCCTCTTTTTTTGTTGGTGGCCATCCCTCCACACGTCCCCATTGCCAGAGGAACTCCTGG
Organism: Ginglymostoma cirratum; assembly: GCA_024137785.1. Classification (NCBI taxonomy): domain Eukaryota; kingdom Metazoa; phylum Chordata; class Chondrichthyes; order Orectolobiformes; family Ginglymostomatidae; genus Ginglymostoma; species Ginglymostoma cirratum. The sequence goes on along the minus strand of JAHRHZ010000008.1, from coordinate 19,939,248 downwards.
TGGGTCCATTGTGCACTAGCCCCTTTCTGTTTTGCCGTGGGCCTGTGGGGGCCCAGATTGGTTTTCCTTTTCCAGTTGTTTCTCACTGGTATCCACTCCCGCATCTCCTTCAGTTCCTCCTCCTCCATTGCCTCTGCCTCTTGGTGGGGGCTGAATTGGCTGTATCTGCTCTGCGAGAGGTAGTAGGAACTGGAGATGCTGGAGAATCTGAGACAACAAGGTGTAGAGCTGGATGAACACAGCAGGCCAAGCAGCATCAGAGGAGCAGGAAAGCTGATGTTTCAGGCCTAGACCCTTTAAGATCTTTCTGCTGAAGTTAAATAGGAATCTGTTCTGTTACTGGACCCTCCTGGTGCCTCAAGTTTATATAAATGTCATCTTGTAGAAGAAATAAGTGCCTTGGGTTTGTTTGCTGCATAGAGTCAAACTCCAATGTTTATTTTGTTTCTTCATATGTTACTGTACAGAACCAGACTGCTTTAGGGACTATGTATGTATATGAAGATATTTTTATGAATAAAGTATATTTTTGAAATTAAAAAAAGTTACCTCTGACTTCCCTTCACAGACGCTGCCAGACATGTTGAGCTTTTCCAGCAATATCTTTTTTTGTCACTGTTTACAGCAATGTCTTCCGCTGTTCCTGATCTGATTCTTTTGCCAATCACATTATGAAAGGTCACAGACCTGGACTGTTCTCCCAGTTTCACTCTCTATGAATGGTATCAGACCCACCATGTTTATCCAGGATTTTCTACTTTTAACATCTAAATCTGCATCCTCTGGTGATGGTGCTAAATTAACAGCAAAGTCCTGTGGAAATTGAAGTTCAACGTATACAGAAAATACAGAAAATGCAGGAGAAACTGCAGCAGGTCTGGTGGCAGAAAGAGAAACAATTAACCTTTCAATTGCAGTTTGACTCTTTTTTGGGTCTGATGGGGGCTGGAAATGTGGTGGGTTTTTTTGCTTTTCCAGTACAGTTATAACACTGGCACCTACCCGACCATGCACACAATTGCCCAGATATGTCCTGTACATAAAAAGCAAAACAGATCCAACCCGGCCAATTACCGCCCCATCAGTCTACTCTCGATCATCAGAAAAGTGATGGAAGGTGTCAGTAACAGAGCTATCAAGCAGCACCTGCTCAGCAATAACCTGCTCAGTGATGCCCAGTTTGGGTTCCGCCAGGGCCACTCAGCTCCTGACCTCATTCCAGCCTTGGTTCAAACATGGACAAAAGAGCTGAATTCCAGAGGGGAGGTGAGAGTGACAGCCCTTGACATGAAGGCTGCATTTGACCGAGTGTGGCATCAAGGATCCCTAGCAAAACTGGAATCAATTGGTATCTGGGGCAAACTCTCCGCTGTGGAATCATACCTGACACATTGGAAGATGGTCGTGGTTGTTTGAGGTCAATCATCCCAGCTCCAGGACATCTCTGCAGGAGTTCCTCAGCATAGTGTCCTTGGCCCAAACATCTTCAGCTGCTTCATCAATGACCTTCCTTCCATCATAAGCTCAGAAATGGGGATGTTCGCCGATGATTGCACAATGTTCAGCATCATTCGTAACTCCTCAGATACTGAAGCAGTCTGTGTGCAAATGTAACAATATCCAGGCTTGGACTGACAAGTGGCAAGTAACATTCATGCCACACAAGTGCCAGGCTATGACCAACATCAACAACAGACAATTTGGCCACTGCCCCTTGACATCCAATAGCATTACCATCACTTAATCCCTCACTGTCAACATCCTGGGACTTATCATTGACCTGCAATTCAACTGGATGGTGGGGGAGGAGTGACTGTAACTGATGATGGAGGTGCCCACACGAAAAGGCGAGGGAGATGTTAATGGTGGTAGAGGAGAGAGGTAGATGAAGGGTAAACACAAAATACGTGGAATACAGAAATGAAAACAGAAAGTGCTGGATATTCTTGGCAGGCCTAGCAGCATCAGTTGAGAGAGAATCAGAAATAATGTTTTAAATATGATTTTGTCTTCAGGTATTCCTCAGAGAAGAAAGGTAGCAATACATGTAGATAAGATTGTATACAAGGCATAAAGAATGCTCTCCTTCATTGGCAGAGGCGTAGAATATGAAAGTAGGGATGAAACTGGATAAGACAACGGTGAGGCCACAGCTGGAATATTGTGTGCAGTTCTGGTCAGCACATTACAGGAAGGACATAATTGTTCTGGAGAGAGTGCAGAGAAAATTTACTAGAATGTTGCCAGGGCTGGAGAATTGTAGCTATGCAGAGAGATTGGAGAGGTTGGGGTTGTTTTCCTTGGAACAGAGAAGGCTGAGGGGGCGACATGATTGAGGTACACAAAATTGTGAGGGGCAGAGATAGACAGGAGGAACCAGTTTCCCTTGGGCAGAGAGAGATCAAAAACCAGGTCATAGATTCGGGCTAAGTGGCAGATGGATTAGATGCGATGCGAGGGTGCAGGCGTTAGAGGATGTCTGGAATTTGCTGTCTGATTTGGCAGTGGAGGCAGAGGCCCTAAACTCTTTTAAAAAGATCTGCATCTTAAGTGCTGTAAGCTGCAAGGCTATGGACCAGCTACAGGAAGATGGGATCAGAAAGAGCATCTGGGTGTCTTTGGGTTGGCATGGACAAGTAGGGCCAAATCATCCCCACTTGTGCTGTATCATTTGATTTGAGTGGATTTGATTTATTTACGTAAGTACAGTGAAAAGTTTCATTTTGCGAGCAGTACAGACAGATCATAGCAAACAAGTATATACAGATCATAGGGTGCTTAGAGCAAGAGATACAAGGTTATAGCTGCACCTGCTGTGCGCAAAGCAAGATCAACATCATCTGAAGTTAGAGAGTCCATTCATCAGTCTAATAACAGCAGGGAAAAAGCTTCTCTTGAACCTGTTTGTGTTCAAGCTCTGCATAAACGGAAAAGGTTGTAGGAGAGCATTGTCAGTGTGGGAAGGGTCTTTGACGATGTTCTCAGTCTTTCTGTGGCAATGAGAAGTGTAAATGGAGTCCATGGATCTGCCTTCCGGAGGGACCACTCCCTCCGTGACTTCCTTGTCGGCTCCACACTCTCCTCCAGCCCCACCACACCCGGCGCTTTTCCCTGCAACCGCAGGAAGTGCTACACCTGCCCCCACACCTCCTCCCTCACCCCAATCCCAGGCCCCAAGAAGACTTTCCATATCAGGCAGATGTTCACCTGCACATCTGCCAATGTGGTATACTGCATCCGCTGTACCCGTTGTGGCTTCCTCTACATCGGGGAAACCAAGCGGAGGCTTGGGGACCGCTTTGCAGAACACCTGCTCTCAGTTCGCAACAAACAACTGCACCTCCCAGTCGCGAACCATTTCAACTCCCCCTCCCATTCCTCAGAGGACATGTCCATCCTGGGCCTCCTGCAATGCCACAGTGATGCCACCCGAAGGCTGCAGGAACAGCAAATCATATTCAGCCTGGGAACCCTGCAGCCCAATGGCATCAATGTGGATTTCACAAGCTTCAAAATCTCCCCTCCTCCAACCGCATCCCAAAACCAGCCCAGCTCATCTCCACCTCCCTAACCTGTTTTTCCTCTCACCTCAAGCCACACCCCCATCTCGTATCTACTAACATCATCCCGCCCCCTTGACCTGTCCGTCCTCCCTGGACTGACCTATCTCCTCCCTACCCCCCTCCCTACACTCACCTTTACTGGCTCCATCCCCGCCTCTTCGACTTGTCTGCCTCCTCTCCACCTATCCTCTCCCCTATCCATCCTCTATCCGCCTCCCCCTCTCTCCCTATTTATTTCAGAACCCTCTTCCCCTCCCCTATTTCTGATGAAGGGTTTAGGCCCGAAACGTCAAGTTTTCCTGCTCCTATGATGCTGCTGGGCCTGCTGTGTTCATCCATGCTTGTTATCTCGGATTCTCCAGCATCTGCAGTACCTTTTATCTCTTATCCATGGATGGCATGTTGGCTTCTGTGATGGTCTGGGCCGTGTACACAACCTTCTGTAGTTTCTCACGGTCCTGATAGAGCAGTTGCCATTGCAGGCCATTTTGAACCCAGATTGTATGCTTTCAATGGTGCATCTATAGAAGTTGGTGAGGGACCTTATGGACATGCCGAATTTCCTGTGCTGTCTCAGGAAGAAGAGGGATTGTTGTGCCTTTTTGACCATTGCATCTACATCGGAAGTCCTGGACAAGTTGTCAGTTATCGTCAGTTCTAGGAACTTGACGTTCTTCATTCGCTCCATTTCAGCTCTGTTGATGTAGATGGGGGCGTGTCCTCCTCCTTTCTTCCTGAAGTCAATGAGCAGTTCTTTCGTTTTGCTGACATTGAGAGACAGGTTGTTCTCATTGCAACACATTACCAAGCCCTCTATCTCCTTTCTGTATTCTGATTCATTGTTGTTTGATATTCGTCTTACCACGATGGTGTTGTCAGTAAACTTGTAGATGTTTGATGGTTCTGTGAAGTGTAGGTATTAATGGGGGCTGTAAATAGCAGAAAATAAGTCAAGCTTTCCTGAGAACACAGCAAGACGGAGCTGTGATAACATGGGAAGGAGCTGAATTTTGGGGGGGAGGGAATGGTTTAAAGATTTGGGAACAATCTATTTTGCCAATACATTCTGAACTCACACCCGTCTCCAATACCACCTGGTGGATCCATGGAGCCCTCTAGGACCCATGTTCCTATATCCCTGATCATTCTGCATCCAAGTACATCCCTTGCCCCAAGTAGGACTGTTCCAAAACCGAATAGCCACAGGCACCCTCCTGTCCCCAAAACCTGTGCTCCAAGTACATCCCCATGTCCCAGGGTGCACTCCGATAACCATCAGAGCGAGAACTACAGTTCCCAGTGTCCCCCGCGCGCCGCATGCGCGTTGTGTCCCCGCGTGGAAGATGGCGGCGGCAGCGGAAAGTGAGGCCGAAAACGTGGAGAGTTTCCGAGAATTGGTACCGGCGGCGGCGGCGGCGGAGGAGGGTGGGGGGGGTATGTGAGGGTGTCAGTGAGGGAGGGGGGAATGTGAGGGTGTCAGTGAGGGGGGGGG
>JAHRHZ010000008.1:19895761-19932014 GCA_024137785.1 Ginglymostoma cirratum | reverse complement strand
GTGTTCCGCCACTTCCACACTGTGTTCCGCCACTTCCACACTGTGTTATCTCTAACTCCAGCATCGGCAGTTCCTACTATCTCTGAAATGAGTGGATTGCCTGATGAGGAAAGGCCAGACAGGCTGGGCCTATACCCTCTGGAGTTTAGAAGAGTCAAAGGTGACTTAAATGAAACATACAAGATCCTGAGGGGTCTTCGCTGGGTGGAGGCTGAAAGGATGTTTCCTCTTGTGGGGGGGATCTAGAACTGGGGGTCTCTGTTTTAAATGGGTGTCCCCTTATTTTTAAACAGATGAGGAAACACATTTTTCTCTCAACTGGATGAGAGTCTTTTTTCGAATTCCCTTTCTCATAAGGCAGTGCATGCAGAATCTTTAAGTGTTTTGAAGGCAGAGATAGATTCTTGATGACCAAGGGGATGAAAGTATATCAGGATATGCAGGACTGTAGAGTTGAGGTTAAAATCAGATAAGTCATGATGTTACTAAATGATGGAGCATGATCAAAGGGCCGAGTGGCCTACACTTGAATGTTGTTTTTATACAAATGGAACGTATGTTCCTAATGCAGGAGAAACTGTAATGTCATCAAAAATGACTGCTATGATTGATTTGTGTGTGAATGTTTGAAACAAGAAGGTATGTATACCAATGTGCAATTCTCCTGGTTGGAATCTTATTTCACTGTCAAATGTCCAATCTCATAATCAAGAGGAAGGCTATTCTTGTACAATCTTGATTTCCTTTACTAATCATATCAGCTGACAAGAGCCTTGAACTGAAAGAAGTTGTTTCAGAGATAGTAGGAACTGCAGATGCTGGAGAATCTGAGATAACAAGGTGTAGAGCTGGATGAACACGGCAGGCCAAGTAGTGTCATAGGAGCAGGAAAGCTGACGTTTCAGTAAGGGTCTAGGCCCGAAACATCAGCTTTCCTGCTCCTCTGATGCTGCTTGACCTGCTGTGTTCATCCAGCTCTACACCTTGTTATCCCTTGAACTGAAAGAAATTAGGTTTCACATAGTTGGAGCTTTGCTGATCGTTTAAGACTGGGGAATGTGAAAAGACTTGGAAACAGCCTGCTTTGTGATTACTCCGTGTAAATTCCCTGCACGCAATATGGTGTTAGGGTTGGGGAAAATGAGCACTGCAGGAAGCTGTTGGTTTGAAGCAAGGCTGAATTAAATTAATTGTCAAGTGATGTCTCGATTGCTGAATTTCTGCACATGCATATTCTTTGCTTCACCATCTGGTAGTCTTGCCCTTAAACACACCCTGAGATGAAATGAGGCTCATAATGGATAGGAGAAGGCCATTCAGTCTTTGAGCCTGCCCTTCTAGTCAGTTAGCACCATTGATGATGTATCCCAATCTGTCGTCCTTAATTCGATAAATCTTTGTATTCTTTTTCTTTCTTTATTCATTTGTGGGATGAGGGTGTCACTGGCCAGGCAGCATTTATTGCCCATCCCTAATTGTCCAGGAGGTAGTTCAGAGTCAACCACATTGCTGTGGGTCTGGAGTCACATGTAGGCCAGACCAGGTAAGGATGGCAGTTTCCTTCCCTAAAGGACATTAGTGACCCAGATGGGTTTTTCCAACAATTGGCAATGAATTCATGGTCATTATTAGATTCTTAATTCAGTTTTTTAAAATTTGAATTCCAGCTCCACTCTCTGCCTTGGCAGGATTTGAACTCGGGTCCACTGAACATTGTGTATTTCTGGATTAACAGTTCTGCTCATAAGAAATTTAGAACTTCAAGAACAATAGTCTGTGGATGATAGAAATTTGAACGACAAAGAGCAAATGCTGGAAATAGGTATCATTTGTGGATTGAAATCTGAGTTAATGTTTCAGGTCTGTGACCTTTATATCAGAACTGATTTAAGGTGCTGACAGATCATTGATTGGAAATGTTAACTTTCTCTCCACAGAAATTTTATGATTTGTTTTGAAATTTTCAGTCCTCTGCCCCAATTGTTGTGGGACAGAATGTGGCACATTCTCACTGCCCTTTGAGTGAAGAGAGGCTTCCTGACATCACCCCTGAATGGCCGGGCTCAAATTAGAAGTTTCAGCTTCCCCTTCTTAAATAAATGAGGAAGCCTGGTGAGAGGGGTAGAGGAAGTGAGAGACCCCGAGGTGTGTGCCCATAGATCCCTGAAGATGGCAGGATGGGTAGATAAGGTGATAAAGAAGGCACTTGGAATGCAATCCTTCATTTGGAGAGGATTGAATACAAGACCAGTGATGTGATGTTGGAACAATATAAGACACTGATTAGGCCACTTCTGGAGTTTTGTGTACTGTTCTGGTCACCATGTTACAAGAAGGACATAATTGCTGGAGAATATGTGTCAGGGAGGTTTGCAAAAATGCTTCTAGGGCATTAAAGTTGCAGTAATGAAGAAAGGTTGGAAGGGCTCGTGTTGTTTTCCTCAGAACAGCAGACGCTGAGGGGTGACTTCATGAAGGGTACAAAATAATGGAGAGCTTTGATAGAGTGGGCAGAGAGGTCACTTCCTGGTAATGAAGATGATCAGTAGAAGAATTAGAGGAGACGAGGAAAAACGTTTTCGCCCAGAGGGTGACCAATCTGGAATTCACTGCCCAGTTTGGTGGTTGAGGCAGAAATCCTCAGCTCATTTAAAAAAGAACCTGGATCTGACGGTAGGCACTGTGCAGGTGATTCTTTGCGGTACAGTGTAAGATGCTGTTGGGAGTGGTAAGTTGTAGCAGTGTTTGTTACGCCAGAAAGCAATGAGCTGGTTTTATCACAACCTCCAGTTGTCCTGAAAGTTTGCTCCTCACAAGGTGACTTTGCACAATTACTGACAGGCTTTCTGCATCATTATCCTTCCTTTTCCACTGGGAAGTTAACTTCACTAATCCAGTTTAAATCTAGCGCCAGTCTGTGTGTCAAGCCGTGTTTTACCTTGCCCTACTCTCTTTTTCAGGACGGGACATCATCGGCCTGGCTGAGACTGGCTCTGGAAAGACAGGAGCCTTTGCTCTCCCAATCCTGCAGGCTCTCTTGGAGAAACCCCAGCGCCTGTTTGCACTTGTCCTGACACCAACCCGGGAGCTTGCGTTTCAGATCTCAGAGCAATTTGAAGCCTTAGGCTCTTCCATTGGAGTGAAATCCGGTGAGTACTGACTTGATCGAGGCCAGAGGGGGAATGAGACATGCGCTAAGCTGGATTTTGATCAGAGATGATGTGGTTGATTGGTGAGGTTCTCACATGGGGCATTGATGGGTAATTTGATCGCCGCCTAACTCTGTAATGCAGCATCTGATATCCCCAATTAACAACTGCCCTGGCTTAAAAATTAATAACTAAAGGTAACCATGGGCTGAACCTGACTATGTTTGTGTAATGAAATGTGGATACTGAATGATAATGCAAGAAGCAAGCCTTGGCCCCACCACACTGTGTCCCATTTAATAAGATTGTGTTTGTTTGGCACATTCTCTGGTTAAAACTTTCCAAAATGTTTTGGGTTTTGATGGAGTGGTTTGACCTCAGTGTGATAATCTGAAAGTTTTTTTTGCTTACAGCGGTGATAGTGGGTGGAATTGATATGATGTCACAAAGTCTCGCTCTGGCAAAGAAGCCTCATGTTATTATCGGTGAGTGTTTACATTGCCTTCATCTTCTGATGCCACTCTCCTCCGCGGTGGAATGCAGTAACTCCATGCCCAGTACCTGACGATGTCTGCTGTTAGCACTTGTGCATGTACCTGAGCAGTTGGCGGTTACAAACTCCTTGGCTCTGGAGTGCATCACTACTGAACCCCATCCTGCGTGACCGTGCCCCTTGAGCCTACTACACCATTCAATAGGATCATGGCTGATCCATGACATTCCTCATGTCCACTTTCCTGCCCTTTCCCTGTAAGCCTTGATTCCCGACTGATCAAGGATCTATCTCAGCCTTAAAATTCACAAGGACTCTGCTTTCACAGCTCTCTGTGGCAAGGTGTTCGAAAGACTCTCAACACTCTGCGAGAAGAAATTCCTTCTCGTCTCAGTCTTAAATTGGTGTCCCTTTATTCTGAGACTATGCCCTCTAATCCTAGTCTTTCCCATGAGGGGAAATGTCCTCACAACATTTACCCTGTCAAACCTGTTAAGAATCGTTGATCACTTGAGATCACTTCGCATTATTCTAAACTCTAGAGAGTAGAGTCCCAACCTGTTTAGCTTTTGCTCATAAGACAATCCTACTGCCCACCGGCGGGGGGGGGGGGGGGGGGGGGGCCGGGCATGCCGGGGAGGAGGCAAGTGAATCTTCTCTGAACTGCCTGTAACTAAATATCGTTCCTTAAATTTTTATCTTTCCTCATCTGTCACCTTTCTCATCTGGGTTTCTAGATATGGTCAGAGGTAAAATCCTTGCAGCTGCTGTCTCCTTCCAGTCCCTCCATCCCACCTAATGTTAATCCACATATTGAGGCCAAAAGCAGTATCCAGCCTCTGGACCTGAGTGAGATCAGCGATCAGTTTCAGGGTATAAAGCCTCTCCTCCAGTTCTGTGTCAGTGTGGTCTTCCTGAATGAACATGTGGACCATGATGACTGTATTTTCAATTCTTTTGTGAGAACCAGTGATTGATGGAATGCAGGAAGTGAGCGTTGGAGACGGATTGTAATTGGAGTATTAAAGATTGTGGTCCCTATCTTCATATTTGTAATGTACCTGTGAAAGGTATGCCTGGTGTTTGAGGGCTTTGCTGTACTTTCTTTGCTCCTGTGAAGATGAGAGACACTGTTCATTCAGCGGTATGTTTTATTAGAGTGTTCATGGGGAGTGCTGTTAGACTGTGGACTGGGAGCAGGGTGAGGTGCATGGCAGTGGGGAGAGGAATGTTAACATGCCATTGCAGTTTCCTCACTTGATGTCCAGGCATAAGCTTCCCTACTGGAGTCATGGGATCCTGAGCAGGAACTGTTCGAATTGTTTCCTTGCTCTGAAAAACGCAGGATTGCTGAGCCCTGTCGTGGTAACAAACGTCATTGCTCTCTGCCCCACGCCCCAGAGAACAGCTAACAGGATGAGGGAGGAATAGGCCTTCCTGGTGTCTCTTGAGGCTTGTGGTACTGAGCTGAATGCAAACTCTGGTAACCTGTGCCCAGACAAATCTTCCACAGCAGCCTAGATAACAAGGTGTGGAGCTGGATGAACACAGCAGGCCGAGCAGGAAAGCTTGACGTTTCGGGCCTAGACCATTCATCAGAAATGGGGAGGGGAAGAGGGTTCTGAAATAAATAGGGAGAGAGGGGGAGGCGGATAGAAGATGGATAGAGGAGAGGATAGATGAAGAGGAGGCAGACAAGTCAAAGAGGCGGGGATGGAGCCAGTAAAGGTGAGTGTAGGTGGGGAGGTAGGGAGGAGATAGGTCAGTCCAGGGAGGACGGACAGGTCAAGGGGGCGAGTTGAGGTTAGTAGATAGGAGATGGGGGTGCGGCTTGAGGTGGGAGGAGGGGATAGGTGAGAGGAAGAACAGGTTAGGGAGGTGGGGATGAGCTGGGCTGGTTTTGGGATGTGGTTTGGGGAGGGGAGATTTTGAAGCTTGTGAGATCCACATTGATACCATTGGGCTGCAGGGTTCCCAGGCTGAATATGATTTGCTGTTCCTGCAGCCTTCGGGTGGCATCACTGTGGCATTGCAGGAGGCCCAGGATGGACATGTCGTCTGAGGGGAATGACAGATGGGAGGGGGAGTTGAAATGGTTCGCGACTGGGAGGTGCAGTTGTTTGGCCTGCTGTGTTCATCCAGCTCCACGCCTTGTTATCCCGGATTCTCCAGCATCTGCAGTACCTATTATCTCTTCCACAGCAGCCTGTGCCTTTTACCCTGGTTGGCCAGGTGGACACAGGATAGTTTAGTTATCTGGGACTGCATTGGACAGGCTACAGTAAGCAAGTTACCCTGGTTAACTAGGAAGACATTGGCTAAGATAGCCTGGTTAATGGGGACGACACAGACTAGGTGAAGCATTTTATGCAGGAGAACTATGAACAGGTTACTCCAGTTATTTGGGAGGATACTATTTTTCTTCTCTTTATTCATGGGATGTGGGCAGCGCTGGCGAGGCCAGTGGTTATTGCTCACCTCATTGCCCCTGAGAAGATGTGGTGCACTGCCTTTTGAAGCTGTTCATTCCGTGATTTGCAAGTACACCCACAATTTTGTTAGGGAAGGGTCTGATGATTTTGACTTGGCAATGTTGAAGAAATGGCGATATATTTCCACGTCAGGATGGTCTGTGGCTTGCAGGGGAATGTACAGGGAGTAGTGTTCCCATGGATTTGTTGCCGTTATCCTTCAAGAGGGTAGAGGTTGTGGGTTTGGAAGGGTCTGTCTAAGAAGCCTGGGTAAGTTACTGCAGTGCAGCTTGTAGATGGTACGTACTACTGTTACGAAAATCGGTGACGATGTGGTGCCAGTCAAGTGGGCTGCTTTGTCCTGGATGGTGTGAAACTTCTTGTGTTGTTGGAACTGCTTTTGTCCAGGCAAGTGGGAGGAGTATTCCATCACACTCCTTTATGCCTTGTAGATGGTGGATAGGCTTTCGGCAGTCAGGAATGAGTTACTCCGTGCAGGATTCTTAGTCTCTAACCTGTGCTTATAGCCACTGTATTTATATTGCTGATCCAATTCAGTTTCTGGTCAGTGGTAAGATTCAGTAGTGGCAATGTTGCTGAATATCAAGGGGAGATTCTCTCTTGTTGGAGATGGTCATTGCCTGGCAGTTGTGTGCCACAGTATTACTTGCCACTTGTCAGCCCAAGCCTCTCCAGATCTTGTTGCATTTGGATACGGATTGCTTCAGTATCTGAGGGGTCGCCATTGGTGCTGAACATTGTGCAATTGTTGGCGAACAACCGCATTTCTGACCTTATGATAGTGGGAAGGTCACTGATGAAGCAGCTGAAGATGGTTGCACCTCGGACATTACCCTGAGCAACTCCTGCAGAGATGCCGTGGAGCTGAGGTGACTGACCTCCCACAATCACGACCATCTTCCTTGTGCGTGGTATGACTTCAACCAGCAGAGAGTTTGCCCCCCATTCCCATTGATACCAGATTTGCTCTGGCTCCTTGATGCCACACTCGGTCAAATGTTGACTTGCTATCAAAGGTAGCCACTTCTATCTCACCTCTGGGATTCATCCTTTCTGCCCGTGTTTGGATGTTGAGTGGCCCTGGCAGAACCCAAACTGGGCGTCACTGAGCAGGTGCTGCTTGATAGCACTGTTACTGACACCTTCCATCACTTTACTGATGTTTGGGTGTACTGGTGGGCAGTAATTGGCTGGGTTGACTTGCGAACAGAACAGAATTTCCTATGTTGTTGGCTAGATGCCAGTGTGATACTGTATTGGAGCAGCTTGGCTGAAGGCTTCACAAGTTGTATGACGGGAATATTGTTTGGGCTTATATCCTTTGCGGTATCCAGTCCCTCCAGCTGTTTCTTGATATTACATTGAGTGAATCAAATGGGCTGAACACTAGCATCTCTGGTGCTGGAGACCTCCTGGAGGAGGCTGAGATTAATCCAGTCCTATTTGCCAGTGTTTGGCCCATATCCCTCTAAACCCTTCTTAGGCATTTACCCATCCAAATGCCTTTTAAATGTTCGAATTGTACCAGTCTTCACCACTTCCTCTGGTAGCTCGTTCCGTACACGTACCACCCTCCGTGTGAAAAAGTTGCCCCTTAGTTCATCAGTTGGAGGGTTGAGCATAAACTGTATAAGACTTTAGTTAGGCCACTTTTACAATACTGTGCTAGATCTTGTTGCCATACTGTAGGAAGGATGTGGAGGTTTTGGTGAGGGTGCAGAAGGGGTTTACCAGGATGGTGCCTGGATTGGAGTAAATTAGCTATAAGGTGAGGTTGGAAAAACTTGGATTGTTTTTGCTCGAGTGTCAAAGGCTGAGGCTGTGACTGATAAAAGTATATAAAATTATGAGAGGCAAGGATAAGATGGATAGCTTGGAGTCTTTTTCCGTGGATTGAAATGTCAAATAGTATGGGGCATAGCTTTAAGATGAGGGGGGTGGTGAGTGGTGGGGGTGGGGGTGAGATTTAAAGGAGCTGGGCGAGGAAAGCATTTTTTATACAGAGGATGGTGGGTGCTTGGAATGTCCTGCCCAGGGAAGTGGTAGGAGCAGATTTGATAGCAATGTTTAAGAGGCATTTAGACAGACACACAAAAAGGCAGGGAATATAGGGATAGGGAGCATGTGCTGGCACAGGGGATTAGTTTAGAATAGCATCATGGCCAGCACAGACATGGTGAACTAAAGGGCCTGTTCCTGTGCTGAACTGTTCTGTGATAACAATGACATAGGAATGAAGCCTGAAACCAGATTTCAGTGAGTTAGAAAGGAAATTCAACAGCAGAACCTCAGTTGTGCCCTTGTCCAAGGAGGGGAGTAGAGACAACCCTGGTAATTACAGACCAGTGAGCCTTACTCCGGTTGTGGGTAAACTGTTGGAAAAGGTTACAACAGATAGGATTTATAATCATCTAGAAAGGAATAACTTGATTAGGGGTAGTCAACACGGTTTTGTGAAGGGGAGGTCGTGCCTGACAAACCTTATTGAGTTCTTTGAGAAGGTGACCAAACAGGTGGATGAGGGTAAAGCAGTTGATGTGGATTTCAGTAAAGCATTTGATAAGGTTCCCCACTGTAGGCTATTGCAGAAAATTCGGAGGCATGGGATTGAGGGTGATTTAGCGGTTTGGATCAGAAATTGGCTAGCTGTAAGAAGACAGAGGGTGGTGGTTGATGGGAAATGTTCATCCTGGAGTTCAGTTACTAGTGGTGTACCACAAGCATCTGTTTTGGGGCCACTGCTGTTTGTGATTTTTATAAATGACCTGGATGAGGGCGAAGAAGGATGGGTTAGTAAATTTGCGGATAACACTAAAGTCGGTGGAGTTGCGGATAGTGCGGAAGGATGTTGCAGGTTACAGAGGGACATAGATAAGCTGCAGAGCTGGGCTGAGAGGTGGCAAGTGGAGATTAATGCGGAAAAGTGTGAGGTGATTCACTTTGGAAGGAGTAACAGGAATACAGAGTACAGGGCTAATGGTAAGATTCTTGGTAGTGTGGATGAGCAGAGAGATCTCGGTGTCCATGTGCATAGATCCCTGAAAGTTGCCACCCAGGTTGATAGGGTTGTTAGGAAGGCGTACAGTGTGTTAGGTTTTATTGGTAGAGGGATTGAATTTTGGAGCCATGAGGTCATGCGGCCGCACTTGGAGTATTACGTACAGTTCTGGTCACCGCAGTATAGGAAGGATGTGGAATCATTGGAAAGGGTGCAGAGGAGATTTACCAGGATGTTGCCTGGTATGGAGGGAATGTCTTATGAGGAAAGGCTGAGGGACTTGAGGCTGTTTTCGTTAGAGAGAAGGAGGTTAAGAGGTGACTTAATAGAGACATACAAGATGATCAGAGGATTAGATAGGGTGGAGAGTGAGAGCCTTTTTCCTCGGATGGTGATGGCTAGCACGAGGGGACATAGCTTTAAACTGAGGGATGATAGATATAGGACAGATGTCAGAGGTAGATTCTTTACTCAGAGAGTAGTAAGGGCGTGGAATGCCTTGCCTGCAGCAGTAGTAGACTCGCCAACTTTAAGGGCATTTAAATGGACGTTGGATAAACATATGGATCATGATGGAATAGTGTAGGTTAGATGGGCTTCAGATTGGTTTCACAGGTCGGCGCAACATCGAGGGCTGAAGGGCCTGTACTGCGCTGTTATGTTCTATGAATATTGTGGGTACTAAGTGCTAGTGAGCATAAGGACAGGATGAGGATTGATCGATTGAACGTGATTGATTGAGCTAGTGTAGGAGAGAGAGAGTGGCTTTAGTTTCTGAGGCAGTGGGACCTGTTTCTGGGGCAGGTATGGGGAGAAAATTCAGAAGTCTGAAGTGCAAAGAAACTTGGGAGTTCTAGTCCAGGATTCTCTCAAGGTAAACTTGCAGGTTGTCAGTAGTTTGGAAGGCAAATGCAACTTTGGCATTTATTTTGAGAGGACTTGAATATAAAAGCAGGGATGTACTTCTGAGGCCCTATAAAGCTCTGGTCAGGTCACATTTGGAGTATTGTGTGCAGTTTTGGGCCCCATATCTCAGGAAGGATGTACTGGCCTTGGAGCGGGTTCAGAGGGGATTCACGAGAATGGTCCCAGGAACGAAAAGCTTAACATATGAGGAACGTTTGAGGACTCTGGGTCTATACTTGATGGAGTTTAGAAGGATGAGGGGGATCTAATTGAAACTTACAGAATACTGAATGGCCTGGAATCGATGTTGGCAAGATCTTTTCATTGGTAGGAGAGACTAGGACCTGAGGGCACAGCCTTAGAGTAAAGGGAAGACCTTTTAGAACGGAGATAAGGAGAAACTTCTTTCGCCAGAGAGTAGTGAATCTGTGGAATTCACTGCCACAGAAGGCTGTGGAGGTCAGGTCATTGAGTACGTTTAAGACGGTCATAGATATGTTCTTGATTGTCAAGGGGATCAAGGGTTATGGGGAGAAAGGGGGAGAATGGGGTGAGTAATTTATCAGCCATGATTGAATGGTGGAGCAGACATGATGGGCTGAATGGCCTAATTCCTGCTCCTATGTCTTATGGTCTTAAGGTGGGATGGGTTACACCTTAACAGGACTACGAATGATATCCTCGCAGGGTGATTTGCTCGTGTTGCTGGGATGGGTTTAAACTAGCTTGTCAGGGGGCTGGGAACCTGAGGGAGTAACGCAAACTGAGTGAGAGTGAACATCAGGAAATAAAACAGCTGCTATGGAGATTAGAAGACAGGGTAAATAAAGCTGAGCATGGAGTATGCGTTGACTGTGGCACTCTACCTAAAAGCATACAGCATTTGCAACAAGGATGACAACCTAAAGGCATAAATACATGGGTATGATTTAATGACCCTTACAGAAACATGGTGACCCTGTGACCAGGACTGGGAGTGGAATATTGAAGGGCACTTGACATTTAGGAAGACAGGCAAGGTGGAGAAGGAAGTGTGGTTGTGCTGATGATAGGGATGGGACAAGTGCATTAGTAAGGGAGGATCTCAGATCAGAGAAACAATGTGTGAAATTTGGTACTAAGAAACAGCAAAAAACAGCAGATATTGGTTAGTTATTTATAGGCCACCAAATAGTAGTGGGAGTGTGGGGCATGGTATTGATCAGGAGGTGAGAGAACCATGTAGCAGGGACAGAAGGGTTACTGTGGGGGACTTTGATTTGTGCATAGATTGGGTACATCTGCTGAGAACTGAGGCTGTGAAGGTTGAGTTCCTGGGGTGCGTTACAGATGGTTTTCCAGAGCGGTATGTTGAAGAGTTGACTAGAGACCATGTAGTGAGAAAAGGCTAATTAATAATCCTGTTGGAGGAGAACCTTTCTGGATGAGTGACAGCAATATGTTAGAATTTTTCATGATGATTGAAAGTGAACTTATCCAATCTGAAGCATCTGAAAATTTAATGAAGGGAGATTACAAAACCAGGAAACTGAGGGGGACTGGAAAAATACGTTGAAAGGCATGATTGTACATTGGCATTGGATAGTCTTCAAAGAACTATTGCATAGCTTAGAGATGCAAAAACTTAAAAATGGTAAGTTAACCATAGCTGACAAAGCAAGTAAAGGGTTGTATAGAATTACATGTAATAGCTTATAAAGTTGCCAGAAGTAGTAGTTATTCTGAGAATTGGGAATTTTTAGAATACCACAGAGGACCAAGAATGGACTATGAACACAACATGTTTAAAACATCATAATGGTCTGTAAAAGCTTCTATAGGTGCACAAAGGAAAACAATTGGCTAAGGTGGACTTGTGGCGATGAAGTGGAAGGAGGTGCTCATATATTTTGTGCCTGTGTGCTCCACTCCACTTCACCTGATCAAGGAGCAGCACTCCAAAAGCTTGTGATTTTAAATGGACCTGTTGGACTATATCCTTGAGTCGTGAGACTTCTAACAAAGTTGATGAAGGGAAGTCGATGGATATAGGATTGTGGGTGGGTTACCCTGGTTATCTGGGAGGACTGTGGGTGGTTACCCTGATTATGTGGGGGGGGCGGTGGGCGGTTACCCTGGTTATCTGGGAGGACGCTGACTGGTGCTAACTATTTGTTGTCTCTGTGCCAGCGACCCCAGGCCGCCTGATCGATCACCTTCAGAACACCAAGGGATTTAATCTGCGAGCACTCAAATACCTGGTGATGGACGAAGCAGATAGGATTCTCAACATGGACTTTGAAACTGAGGTATGCGAACTGTAGTGTTCAGATTTTCTTGGATTTGTTTTATTGTTCGCTGAGCTGAGTAAGATGTCCTCGTGGACACAGCAAATGTGCAGTATCCTGGAAGGTGGTGGAGCAGATATTGTTGCTCACTCACGCGTGCACTCGCTCACGCACTCACTCACTCGTGTATAAAATGGACTCCCAAAGATCCTGTGGAAATGCTTGCGTGCTCTGGAATCTCCCTGCCTCATTGTCAAACCCACTCGCATCACCAGAACAAGGTGTGTCCTAGGATAATATATATTTCTTGACCAACACTGCTAAAACATTGTCTGGCTGTTGTGCTGTTGGTTGTGGGACCTTGCTGTGCATGTTGGCTGCCTTGTCTCCCTCATTGCTTCAGAAATATGTCATTAGTTGTGATGCTTTTCAGGGTGTCTCAAGGTCAAGAAGAATGTTGAATATAAATACCAGTTCACCTTTTCTGTGAAAGCGTTTGGAGGGGAAGTCCAAATACTGCTGTCTCAATATGCGTTGCTGAGCTGTGGGAAGGCAGGGGGATTTAACCTGTCATCTGTACAGGAGCCAGCAGATGGAGCCATTGCCTAGTGAGCAGCAACAATGCTCTCAGATATTTTGTGTATCAGAATCCTTTACTTCTAACCCCTCTCAGTTTCAGTGTGAAATGAGCAAATATATGTTTAATGGGAGATTTAAAACGGTACATGTTCTGGTGCTCAAAACCACTGCCTCGCCTGTTAATTGTGATATTCTGGAGTAGCTCTTTGTCCTGTGATTCCTTGTTCACACCAGCCTACACCTTATTTTTGCAGGTCGACAAAATTCTCAAAGTGATTCCAAGGGATCGGAAGACCTACCTGTTCTCTGCAACGATGACCAAGAAGGTTTGCTGTGGAACTTTTAATATCTCTGAGCGTGGGGGTTGGTGTGGAGCCTATTGGGTGATGGTGGGGTGGAGGGAGTTGCTGTCATGAGCAGCAAGATCCCAGGTTCAGTCTCTGACCTGTGCTGAGTGAGATGCTCACAGGTATCCCAGTGACACAGCAAGTACAGAAATAGAAGGGAATTCAGTTGGCTGCAGCTTTGGTCTCGACACATCTCCGGCTTTGTCAGGTTAACAAACCCATTCTGAGTCAGAGTCATGGAGTCCTACAGCACAGAAACAGGTCCTTTGGCCCAACTCATCCATGCCAAACAGGTTTCCTAAACTGAATTAGCTCCATTTGCCTGTGTTTGGCCCATATCCCTGTAAACCTTTCCGATCCATGTATGTGTCCAGATGCCTTTTAAATGTTGCCTCCGTCACTTCCTCTGGCAGCTCGTTCCATACACATACCACCCTCTGTGTGAAAAAGTTGCCCCTCAGCTCCCTTTTAAATCTTTCCTCTCTCACCTTAAACAATGCTGGGGGAAAGCCCTTGGCCGTTTGGAGAGATATGTTGGGCATTTAAAAGCTGCTTCGGTATTTCCGGCTGAAATTTCTGTGCTCTCCATCAGGTACAAAAACTCCAGCGAGCGGCATTGAAAGATCCTGTGAAGTGTGCTGTTTCAACCAAGTACCAGACTGTGGAGAAACTGCAGCAGTATTATGTGTTTATTCCCTCGAAATTCAAGGTGATGACTGTCGTTGGAGCCATGGAATACTGCTGCTGTTTAGATACCAATCGTTATCGGATAAATCTAACTAATTATCACAGTTACTTTCTTTAAATTAGCTGTTCACCAGATTCCTTTCAACCTCAAGTACCACCTTTCCGATGAGATTGGGCTATGTGATTTTTGGGGTGGTGGGGCAGCTGTGTTAGCACAGGACAGAATAAGTATAATTGCAGGAATGATCTTGCATCAGAAGATATCGAATCCATATGGATGTTATCATCTGGTATTTCCTGCATATCATAGAATCCCTATAGTGTGGAAACAGGCCCTTCGGCCCACCGGTATGGTCCGAAGGAATGTCTGAGACCAAATGGAATATGGTGAATATGTTAAGGGTTAATTGGGTGTGAATTGGTCAGATAATGGTAGGGAGCTAGTATTCAGTGGGGAGTGGGTTTATATGGTGAATGGTAACTGAAGTAAAGATCTCACTGGTGATTAACGTTGGAGGCAAGAGAAAATTCACTTGGATAATCCCGTGTATGAAGGAGGGACTTTCTTATGAGGCGCAGTGTGGTCAATTTAACCTGCAGTCGTTAGAAATTGGAAGAGTGAGAGGTGATCTGATTGAAACATAGAACATTCTTAGGCATCTTGACATAGATGCAGAGAGATTGTTTCCCATTGAGGGAGACTCTGGGACCAGAGGGCCTACTCTTGGAATGAGGGATCACTCTCCAAATTTTAATCTGAAAGAGAATCCAGGGTTATGGGGAAAGTGGACTAGAAGGAATTAGCTCCGAATAAGAGTTTGCCCTTTTAAGACAGAAATGAGGAATTTTTTCTCCCCAAGAGCAGTGAAGACTAGGAATTCTTTAGGCAGGGAAGTGGATTTGAGGATCATCAGATCAGCCATGATCTCATTGAATGGTGGAGCAGACTGGATGGGCTGAATGGCCTACATTTGCTCCCATGTTTTATGGACACTAAATCAATTTTTACCCTCTCATGTGGGCCTCCTGAGGCTACTGTAAAACCATAAGGACTGCCTCCAGTGCCAGCATATTTCCCTTAGATAAGGGGACAAAAACTGTTGAAGGTAGTCTGTGTGATCAGACTAGTCTTGTATCGTTTTTGCAAGGCATTCCTATATTTACTGTTCACTCCGTTTGGAATGAAGGCCAGCATTCCATGCAAGGTGCACTCCCATATCTCTGTGTTGTGACTTTCCGCAGTCTTTTTCTTCCTGTATAATATAAAAGATTTTATTTTAGTTTGAATCACTTTTCCCTAAATGATATGAGTGCACATTTTAAAATTTATATCTGTGCCTATTTTTAAAGATTCTCTGTTTATTTCTCAGTCTTGGTCTTAGTAAATGTAAATCGTGTTTTATACAAGATAGAGTTGAGAGAAATTGCAGAACTTTCTGCACAGTGGCACCTTGTGGCCAGTACTGTAATTATACTGTGACAGTTCACACAGCAACATTACATTGGAAATGATCGCATAGCAGCTTACAGTGGCCACAAATGTCATGACAAAAGCATGTAGTTTTGTGGGCAGAGGTGAGTTCCCTACTTAAAGAAGATGGAGAATTTTATAATGTGCACGTGATCAGAAGCTCTTGTTACTAAGGTCTGGGTTGTTTCAAAGTTTGCTGTTTCTCTCTACAGGATTGTTACTTGGTTTCCATTCTCAATGAGCTGGCTGGAAATTCCTTCATCATCTTCTGCAGCACATGTAACAATACACAGCGCACAGCACTGCTCCTACGCAACCTTGGCTTTACCGCCATTCCCTTACATGGCCAAATGAATCAGGTGGGCTGCTGTTCTTCATACCCTCTCACTGTTGTCCTGTGGTTAAAACTATTCACTCACTTTCTTTACCAATTACAGAACAAACGATTGGGAGCTTTGAATAAATTCAAGGCTAAGTCTCGGTCGATCTTGCTGGCCACGGATGTAGCAAGTCGTGGCCTTGATATTCCACACGTGGATGTGGTCATCAACTTCGATATTCCTACCCATTCAAAGGTAAAATTTCCAGAATTGTAATGTGGAAACAAATGGAGCTAACAGCACCTCATCTGTTGAGTAGCTGTGGGCTGTCTGCATTTTGTTGTACTGGAAGATTTCCACGAGTGGTGTCCATTGGTCACTATGTTGAATAAACTGATGTCAACCTGTGCACTGTACCTGAGAGTGCAGAGAAATGCCAGCCAGAGGTTAGGCTACTGCCATGTTGTTCTCAGGCCCTCATGCAAGGTTGGGATAGGACCTGCTGCCATGTTCAGTCTTCTAAGACTTGGCACTGCAGTTTTCCGGTGAAGAAAGGAGACAGAGCGGTTACAGCAGGCAGCTGCAGCTCTGTAACAGGGTATGGCTTCACTGACTCTACCCTGGGCATTTCCCCACGCAGCCTTCCACCCCATCATCCCTGACCAGGCTCCCTCCCCACACACACCTTTCCCTGCCACCACCTTGCATTCCCTTTGTCTTGCCCCAGCCCGTCCTGCCCCTGCATCCTCTCCCCACCCTAGACATGTCCCCCCACTTCCCCCACACTGTCATGTACTAAACTCAGTCGCCTTGTCTTAGAGCTTGTCTGCTGAGTTTTGGGGGTGGGCAGTTGCTCCTTCTCCACCTGACACTGGGTTTAGCTGCCTCTTGTTTCTCTTTCAGGATTACATTCATCGTGTGGGGCGGACGGCCAGAGCAGGAAGGGCAGGCAAGGCCATCACCTTTGTCACCCAGTGAGTTCCACTTTCATTGTCGAGCCTCCATATTCCAGTTCCCCGTTCACACCCTCCTGCCTCTGGTGCAGTGTGCCAGACTGAACGGGTTTGTGGATGTGTTTTGTGGGGGGAGTGAATGCATCCTGTTTAGTTCGTCTCAGTGTCACTCACCCTCATTGCTGCAGGGCAGCTGTTGCCTAAAGGAAGGGAGATTGTCGAAGCATTACAGGAGACGATCTCCCACGCAGTAACCTTTCAGTGAATAAACAACCTGCACTCAAATGTTGCTGTACTCCTGGCAACTGCAACTTTAGTCCAGGCTCTGAATTTCACTTGTACTTACTAAATCTCAAATCAACTTAGTAGGAGCGTTAGAAGTTTCTTAAGGAATGTCGTGCAATCATCAGTTGGCAGTCTATCTTGGGAACCAATCTATTTTTGAGACTAGAGGTATATTTTGTCTGGGCACAGGATTATTTTCAACTTGTTGAGGCAGCTGTGATGGATAGTGGCTTGGAGCAGAGCTGAAAATGCATCATCTGAGCAGGAGTGAGTTTTAAATTCTCGTTGTGGGATGGTCTCCTAAACCCTGCAGACTTTCTCAGCTAAAGCTGGTTCCCCCATTCCCGAATTAAGCTCTTGTGAGTTTGGACAGAGGGTTACTGGCAATATGACCACGTGAGCAGCGCAATTGAGTTCAGTCTGTTCCCCTTCTGCACCATAGTGAACTCAGTGCATAGTGATCAGGATCACAAACCCTCACACTTCCCTGCTCTTTAATACAGATGGACTGATGATACCTGGACTGTGTCTCTTAGTCACCAAACCCAGCTCAACTCTTTCTGCTCTCTGTTCCCGGACTCACTCAGTCAGTCATATGAAAGGCTGCCTTTCAGCTCTTGTGGTTCTACTCGTTGCTGAAATTAAACATTGAAAACCTTTCTTTTCAGAAGTTGTTGAGTTGACCAAAACACACCCACTGTTTCCAGTCCCTGAGGAGCTGAGCCCCACTCTGTCCCATATCGTCCCATTGGGGATTTGACTTCTGGTAATTTGGGTGTGATTTTATTCAGTTTTTCTGTTTCTTGTGCTGGTGCTGTGTGGTTTCAACGCCTCTAACTCAGAATGGACAGTGCAACACCTCACTGAATCAGTTCTGATTCCAGTTTCTGCAGTTTATTTTTCCCTTCCCTGCAATCTGTTGCTATGGGGAGCCAAGGTTGCTTGGGAGTGTTGTGAGGGACTTCAGTGGCTCTGGGTGAGTGGTTGGAGAAAGGCTGAGGAGGGGATTGTACTGACTGTGTGGTACAGCCAGTCTACAGCTAGAGGCCACTTTCCCACCACAGGACCAGTTTATTTGTAAAGTCTTGCAATTTCTGTCACTCCGCATCAGGAAGACCTGTGTTTATATAGTGTCTTAATTGACCTCGGGATGTCCCAAAGCATTGAGCACTTTGTATTGAGCTCTTACACTGTAATTGGTACTGCACTGTAGGATACAGGTGGGTAATTCTCAGAGTGCTGGAAGGTTTTTCCTAACATTGAGGTGTTAACCTAGTAAAGCCACACAGCAGGATGACTGCTGTGCCCAAACAGATGAAGCAGCATGAGGTAGAT
Source organism: Ginglymostoma cirratum (assembly GCA_024137785.1). Taxonomy (NCBI): domain Eukaryota; kingdom Metazoa; phylum Chordata; class Chondrichthyes; order Orectolobiformes; family Ginglymostomatidae; genus Ginglymostoma; species Ginglymostoma cirratum. Next base: position 19,913,732 of record JAHRHZ010000008.1, on the reverse strand, counting down.
AGGGCTAAGCAATCCTGCAACTAGTGGCTCTGATCTAAGCTCTACAGTCCTGGTAAATCCAGTCTTTAATAGTTGTGGACTGTAAAACAACTAGCAGGAGTTGCGGGCTTCACAAATAGCCCCGTCCTTAATGGTGGGGGAGCCCAGCGCATCGGTGTAAAAGACAAGACTGTGATATTTGCATCCATCTTCGGCCAGAGGTGCCGCGTGGATAATCCATCTCTGCGGCCTGCTGAGGTTCCCAGTATCTCGGATACCAATCTCCAGCCAATCCTGCTCAGTTTTCATGATGCCAAGAAACAGCTGAAAGCACTGGATAATGCAAAGACGATGGACCCTGAAGACGCTCTGGCAATGGTGCCAAAGATTAATGCTCTAGAACTGGCTGTTCCACCTGTCAAACTGCTATTGTGTTGCTACAACACAGGCATCTAGCTGACAACGTGGAAGATTGCCCAGGTATGTCCTCTGCACAAAAAGCAGGGTGAATTCAAGCAGGTATATTGCCTCATCAGTGAATCGAAAGTGATGGAAAGTGTTGTTGACAGTTGTATCAGCCGTAACTTGCTCAGCAATAACCTGCTCGTTGAAGCTCAATTTGGAGTCCACCAAGGCACCTCGCTCCTGACCTTATTACAGCCTTCTACACACACAAGGGGAGGCAATAGTACACTGGCGTTGTTGCTGCTCTAGAGGTAATGCCCTGAGTATTTGAATTCAAAAATAATCTGGAATTAAAAGTCTAATGATGACCATGAAACCATGTTGTACAGAAGCATCCTATAGGGAAGGAAACTGCTATCCTTACCTGGTCTGACCTACATGTGACTCCTGACCCACAGCAATGTGGTTGACTCTAAAATGGCCCACCAAGCCACTTAGTTGTATCAAACTGCTTCAAAACATCAAAATAATGGACAAGTTGGCACTAACCTAGGCATTGAAACAACAATTGCACCCTCAGCCTATTCAACCCTGCAAAGATCTCCTCACTAACCTCTGGGGACTATTGCCAATAATGGGAGAGCTATCTTGCAGACCAGTTAAGCAGCAGCCTTATACAGGTATACTCATGGACTCATACCTTACACACAATATCCCAAACCCCACCATCACCGTCCCTGGATATGTCCTATCCTATTGGCAGAGGTGGTGACGCAGTGGTATACAATTGGGAGGGAGTTACTCTGGGAGTCCTCAACATCGACAACAAGCGCTGAGCCTCGGAGAGTGCGGCGCTCCCTCAGCGCTGAGCCTCGGAGAGTGCGGCGCTCCCTCAGCGCTGCGTCTGGGCTCAGGGATCTATATGGGCTCAGACTTGCGAGACGTTTGTACCTTTGCTTGATCCTAGCTGTGTTCTGACCCTGTGAGGGGGAAAGCTAGCCCACAGCATGGAGCGTAGTCTGGATGTTTGCTGCCCTGGCTGCAGTGTTTCCAGGGCTTGCAGAAAAGCCCTGTTATCCCATTGATAACAGCAAGCTCAGCACTGCTGTTCTAGCCCAGGTTCCTTTTTGACCAGCTGACTGAGGGCAGATAGTGACTTTGCCCAGGCTCCTGACAGAACAAAGTGTCGATGAAATAGAAAACAAACTGAGTGACTGAACAAAGTCTGTTTGTAATTTAGTGCAGTCAGTTATCTCACCTCAGCTGTAGGCCCAGCCCCCCTCGTGGCTACAAACTGTACTGTGTCACTGGGTGTGGACTGAGGACTGGAGTAAACAAAAAAAACAGCTTGTTTTACAATGGAAACTTCTATTTATTAACAAGGAAAATCGCCAAGCAGTCCCACACTCTCTGAAGTCCTTGGATTTTACATGGTGGCTGGGCCTTGTTAACTTTAGATACCAGACAGCTGCTTGCTGAATGATGTCATTTTATTTTTTCCCCTGTATTCAGAAGTGTTATCATACACAACTGTGCGACCTTCCCACCAACAAAATTACTGTGACTTTTTGCTTTTTTTTTAAACCAATAATCCCCACAATGAGGTAATTTTACTTTTTTAACATTTTAACCTTTTTTTTCCATTTACCCTGTTTAGAGATGTTGTTACACATCTCTGGAGCAGGCAGAACTTGAACCTAGGTCTTCCGGCCTAGGGTTAGGGGTGCTACAACTGCACCACAGGAGGCCCTCCCTTAATTTTTCTAATCAACCTGTTCAGAAATGTTATTACACACCTCTGGAGCAGGTGGGACTTAAAGGTGGGTCTCCTGGTTCAGGGTTAGGGTCCACCACCACCACTATGGCACAAGAGTTTCTAATGAGGTCATTTTACACGGAGCCTTTTCATTCAGTGCAGGTGTGACTCTGAATGATAAAGGAGCCAGAGCAGAAACAGAGTTCCTCTTTTTCCTGACACCAGGTCGCTCATGGTTCAGGCCTTTAGATATTTGATAGGTCATGTCTGGAAATGAGTTGGGTTTTATCTCTGAGCTGGAATACTGTGGAGCTTGAACGCAAGAAGCTGAAGTTTGTGCAGTACCCTGTTTGATTCAGAGCTGAATTTACACCTGTGCTCAAACTGTTGTCAAGACAACTTGTTTCAAACGTAATTGTAGCTGCCTTTTCCGTGCCTCACCTCTTCTGTCTGCAGACAATTAACTTCAGTGCTGCAGAGCTTCCAGTTACAGATGCTCCGCAGTGAGACCAGTTGGTGATGGGATGGAGTGGTTGTGAATGGGAGGTACCGGCTCTCACTTGATGCCTGAATACTGTTCTGTTTGTGGAACTTATTCCTACAACTCAGTGGGTGGGTCTTCAGGAGATGGAGGACAACAACAACTTGTATCTACAAAGCACCTTTACCATAGTGATATTACCTAGACATTTCACACTAGCGAATGTCAAACAGAATTTGACCCTGAACCATGGGTGGCAATAGTGAGAAAAGTGACCAAATGCTCAGTAAAGAAGCAGCTTTCAAGGAGGATCCAAAAGGAGGAGAGCGAGGCAGGGGATGTGCAAGGAGAGCATTCCAGAGCAACAGAAAGGATGAAGTAACATAACCTTGTCTCTGAGGGAGGGAAATGAATGTTCATTGGACTGATGTATATAATGAGGGTGAGAACTGATATTACATCGATCTTGTTGAAATGTGTGAAGTTTTTATTGAAATGTGGAAAGGTTTTAATGGGTTTGGAGGGTGTGATTTAGTAAACCCCACCCCCAGCCAGCTGGGGAATATAGAACACGATGTCACATTCTCAGAATAAGGGGTTGGCTTGTTTAGATCTGAGATTGGAAATGTCTCCATTCAGAGACTTGTGAATCTTTTGAATCTTCTGCTTGACAGAAATGGCAAAGCTCAGTCATTAAAGTATGTTCAGAGTAGGGGCTGAAGGGTGTTTGGGTACAAAGGGAATGGGGATGGTGCAGGAAGTGAGGACATCAGCATCATCTTACTGATTTGCAGAGCAGACTGAAAGGGCAAAACAGTTGTTTAAGCAGAATTGAGTCAACACTTTTAGTGAGAACTTTTTTTTTAAGTTAGCCAGTCTCCATAAAACTCAACAGGTCTGGCAGCATCTGTGGAGAGAAATCAGAGTTAATATTTGAGTGAGTGACCCTTCCTCAGAACTGAAACATTAACTCTGATTTCTCTTCACAGATGCTGCCAGACCTGCTGAGCTTTTCCAGCAACTTCTGTTTTTGTTTCTGTTTACAGCATCCGCAGTTCTTTCAGTTTCCATAAAACTCTCCCCTACTGATTACTAGCTCCCAGTATTTTTACAATGGATTCTCACCCAATTAATCAATCAATCATCTGATCCCTCATTCCATTAGATCTCAGGTGTTCCTTCAGACCGTATTAGATGATAAAGATATTTCCTGTCTCTCTCTAATGTTGGCAGTTAGTTGTTGATGTGATGTCCTGTGCTTCTGAGCTGCACCTTCAGTTATTGATGTGCTGATGTCATCGTCAGGTATGATGTGGAACTGTTCCAGAGGATTGAGCACCTGATCGGGAAGAAACTCCCAGCCTTCCCCACGCAAGAGGAGGAAGTAATGCTGCTGGTGGAGCGGGTTACTGAAGCGCAGCGATTTGCTCGAATGGTATGAGAACTTCTCATTTCAATCCTGTGTAGTGTCTGCTTGAGGATTCCAGTGTATGCAGAAGAGAGGGGGAGGGGTCTATTCTATCAATTATCATTCCTCAGTTTGTGTCCCCTTAATCATCTTCAGCCCTGACCTCTTGGATCTCTCTTCCCAGTGTAACTCCAAACCCTGGTATCATCCCTACGTCTGTATTCCTGCTTTTTGTGGCTATTTTTATCCTGCCTACAGTTGATACCAAACTCAGTATGCTGCACTTTGGCCTAAAGTCCTTGTGCAAGACCAACATTCTATTGAAGACGCAAAACCAAAGACCTATTACATGATTTCTATGACTTTATTTTAATATCAGCAGCTTAATTGATCCTTGTGTCTGCAGAGAAAGATATCACACCTCTCTTCCGTGTAAAGTCTTGATAATTAAGTGAAATTTCATTATCCTGTTCTAACTGCACCGATTAACATTGTTCTGTGTTGAATTTAATCTGTCTGCCCTTGAAGAATGTTAACTTGTAAAAATATATCTTCAGCAGCACAGTTTTGCCAAAGTGTGGTTATCCTAAATAAGCCGAATATCAAAGCTGCTGTTAGCCCAACTTTGTAACTGTTTTGTAAAAAGTTTGTGTTGGAGCCTGCATTGCTTAGGATGAGTAGGAAGTGGTTGTAATCCCACCAAAACTTTAGTGGAAGTGGTTTGGCTGAATGGAAGTTTCCACTGTGTAATTAATCTGCTGCTTATGAATTCTTTCTTGAATCATTGTTGTATTTGACTCCTGCGCTGAACTATAAATTTACAGAATTAACCATTCCAGATGAATCACTATAACATGAGATTAGTTTGGAGCAGCTCCAATTAATGTTCACAAAACAATGGAAAATCTTACTCATTCTCCACCAATATCCCCCTCCCCCACCCCACCCCCTGTGGTACTGAGCACAGGAGAGGCTTAATGCTGTGTAATGTGCTCAGTTAGTTTAAATGCTTCTTGGGGCTCTGCAATGGGCCTGTCTTAGATGGATTGAAGAGGCAAGAAATCAGCCAAGTGTTCTTACCCTGATCACCGTCTTGATGGTTGATACCTGTGAGCATACATCAAAATTCCATGTGTGAATGATCACAAATGAAAGGTGTCTGAGGGTAGTTGGTGCTCATGGAACTGAATCACAGAGGGAGAGAATAGACTCTGTTTCTCTGCAGCAACATCAAGCACTGGCAGACAATCGAAACTTGTGCAGACACTTGCAGAAAATCTCCAGAGAGCTCGAGAATTTGTGAAATCATTGTTTTTTTGCCTCTAACAGCAGCCTTGGTATTCAGCTCTAGTCCCAAGACAGATATGCCTAGCACTTGCCAGTTTACATAACTTACACTGGGCTGCAGACTCGTCTGGATTTGATCTAACCTAACAAGAGCGACATCATCTGCAGTCATATCTAGAAGCAGCTGTACTCTCTGTCCTGGGTGGTCATAACCCCACCTCAGTTGCTCTGGCATCTGCTGTCTTTCCCACTCAGTTTTCCACGTGCTGGGAAAGGTCATTCTGGGACATGGTGCACACTGTGTCCATTATGTAATCTGGATCTGCCAGAAGCCTTACTGGCACTCTGGTCAGGACTCCTGCTGGTGAATTCATCCTCAGTGAACCTTTAGCATGTTAAGAATCATGCTGTTTTGCCAAATCAGGAATATTGCGTCATTTCTTCAGTGGTTTAGAATTGTTGCGGCCGAGTAACTAAAACCACTTGTTTTGATTATTATTTAAACTGCTAATCTGATTTGATATTATGAAGAGTGTTTAAGCATGTGAGGTAAGTGTACTGTGTGTGTGTACCTGGTATGTAGTGTTTTACCCCACAAAATGCATAGCCTGATGGAGGGGGCAGCGGTGGCCCAGTGGTTATTGCAAGCGTAGGAATGTTTGTGATTATCAGTGGGAGCGAGATGTTATTTTTGATTATGACAAACCTTACAGAGCCTATCCCTCCTTCTCCACAGTATAAACAAGCTTTCGGGAGCCAGCAAAATGTGATTATGCTTTGTGATATCATTGGGAGGCTGCCATTCGTTGATGTTTATAGGAACATAAGAACATAACAAATAGGAGCAAGAGTAGACCATCTTGCCCCTCGAGCCTACTCCGCCATTCAATAAGACCATGGCTGATCTTTTCATGGTCTCAGGTCCACTTTCTCACCCTGTCACCATAACCCTTAATTCCTATACTATTCAAAAAATTATCTATCTTAGCTTTAAAAACATTCAATGAGGAAGCCTCAACCCCTTCACTGGGCAGGAAATTCCACAGATTCACAACCTTTTGGGTGAAGAAGTTCCTCCTCAGCTCAGCCCTAAATCTGCTCCCCCTTATTTTGAGGCTGTGCCCTCCTGTTCTAGTTTCACCCGCCAGTGGAAACAGCCTCCCTGCTTCTATTTTATTTATTCTCTTCATAATATCATATGTTTCTCTAAGATCCCTCCTCGTTGTTCTAAATTCCAATGAATATAATCCCAGTCTCCTCAGTCTGTCCTCATAAGCCAACCCTCTCATCTCTGGAATCAACCTGTGCATCTCCTCTGTTCTCCCTCCAGTGCCTGTACATCCTTTCTCAAGCAAGGAGGCCAAAACTGTACGCAGTACACCAAGTATGGCCTCACCAGCACCTACACAGCTGCAAAATAACCTCCCTGTTTTTAAACTCAATTCCTTGAGCAATAAAAGACAAAATTCCATTTGCCTTCTTAATTACCTGCTGCACCTGCAAACCAACCTTCTGTGATTCATACGCAAGGACACCCAGATCCCTCTGCACAGCAGCATGCTGTAATTTTTTACTGTTAAAATAATAGTCCCTTTTTACTGTTATTCTGACCAAAATGGATGACATTACATTTATCAACATTGTACTCTATCTGCCAGACCTTTGCCCACTCACTTAAGCTATCTATATCCCTCTGCAAACTTTGAGTCCTCTGCACACTTTACTCTACCACTTATCTTAGTGTCATCCGTAAACTTTAACACACTACACATGGTCCCCAACTCCAAATCATCACTGTAAATTGTACACAATTGCAGTCCCAACGTTGATCCCTGAGGCACATCACTAGTCACTGACCGCCAACCAGAAAAACACTCATTTATCCCACTCTTTGCTTCCTGTTAGTTAACCAATCCAGAGATCAGAGCTTCCTCAGTTCTGAGGGAGGGTCACCAGACCCGAAACGTTAACTGTGATTTCTCTTCACAGATGCTGCCAGACTTGCTGAGCTTTTCCAGCAACTTCTGTTTATGATGCCACATTTACGGGCTGTTTACTCACTGCTCGCGGGCAGCGTGGCTGAAATGAATGGCCATTTGCCTGACACTGTTTCATACTGGAATCAGTGCGTGCATTAGAGTGTGTCGCAGATGTGATTCTTGGGGATCAAGGTGACTACCGTAACCCTGAATGTGTATACTTTCAACAGGAACTGCGAGAGCAGGGAGACAAGAGGAAACGTTTACCTGAACATGCCAGTGATGACACAGAAGAATCTTTGGGTATCAGGCAGAAAGTACCAGGAGGTAAAGCAAGGAAAAGGCCCCGTTAAAGAGCACAAACATTGTGCTAAAATTCTTTTCAAGTTGGATATATTTATATATTATTAACTGGACTATATAGCTGAATTCTATCAGTTTGATACATTTGTTTAGATATCTGTTCTGAAGACTAGAACTGACAGACTAAACTGATGAGGATGTATCCTTTGTAGTGATGTGCTCCTGTTTATTCAGCAACTCAATGTTCTTTTTATCCATTTTCATTTCCTTCAGTAAATAGCAGCAGATTCTGTTACTATTTAAAACAAATCCTCAACCTGCAAAGTGTCATTTGAGATATGTTCAAAACTGTACAAGATTTAACATTCTCTTAAATAAATGCTGCACATTCTGTCTAGTTGCCACTAATGCTTCAGTGGTCTTGGTGCCAGATACAATATTTATCCAGAAGTGAAATTAAATAACACATAAAAACTCATGTCTGGGTGTTATCCTGCAGTCTGATTCTCTTGTTTACAGACCCCTTTATGGTTGCTTACCTTCCTATCTCTGCAGATTCCCCCAGCTCCAAGTGCTGGTCCTGCCTGACTCTCATATCTCTCCTTGAGGGATTCTTTGATCATTTTACTCCATTCCCTCAATTGTTCTTATTAAAACAAAAGACTTGGGAGCAGAAAATAGGCCATTTAGCTCATTGAGACTGTTCCATCATTCAATGGGATCATGACTGATCTGATGATCGTCAACTCCACTTTTCTGCCTTTTATCCATTTAAATAATGTTCAGCTCTAATCTTCCCACCAAAGTGTATAACCTCACATTTCCCAAATTATATTCCATCTGCCACACATTTTCCCCACTTACTTAATCTGTCTGTGTCATTCTCACCACTTGTCTTCCCAACTATTTCTGTGTCATCTGCATTCATTTAGTGAAAAGCATTGGCGTATGAACAAGGCTTAAGAAATGTTACATGTGTGGGTGAGCTCTAATGAGAGACAGTTGCAGTCCATAGGCACAAGGCCAACATTGGGGTGATTGACTATAAGAACTAGAAGCTGAATCTGTCCAAATGGGTTAGATTTTCAGCCCCCTTTTGTTGTGAATCTAGATTGTCTCTGGGATGAAGTTTATTTTGTGATGGAAAGTTGGGCTTGTATTCTGTGGAAGGTATGAGTAGGTTGCCTTAGAGCATTTCCATTTCCCGGTGGGTGTAACTGATGCCATGAAATGCTGCCCCCATCAATGGAGCCACAGATCGGGAAGAATATTTGTTTAGTTGCAGGCAGTTTGGTCGCTTTGCCCAATTGCTGTCCTTCCCCATTCTGTCCCAACATCCCAGATGCAGGAAACCAATGTGTACATGTCTTTGGACTGCAGGTTTTGGGAAATTCTGTCTCATCGAGCAGCCCACACTTGGTGAGAAACTGAGACCAATGTTCAGTGATTCAACCATTGCGCTGGCTTAAATATAACGTACTGACGGGCACAGGCTCTTTGGAAAGATCTGCCAATGTTTATGCCTTTTCCCATTTATCTTCGTCCCAGCCCTGTCGTTAAGTCCTTATCCAACTTGCCCTTAATGCCTCCATTCTATTTGTCACAACCATTCCCTTTGGCAGTACGTTCGATTTTCCTCCTGTTCTCTGGGTAAAGATGGTTCTCCTGGAATTCCTTAACGGATTTAGTGGTGACCATCTTATTCCTGGCTCCCAATTTTGGATTCCCTGCCACAAACTGAAACAGTTTGTCTATGTTGCCCTTTTATAAAGTGAAATACCTCTCTATTCAGTTGCCCCCTGCCTTCTCTTTTGGAGAAGGGTGCCCCAGCTGGTTCATTCTCTGCTGATAAGCTATACCTCTCGCGTCTGGTAAGTAAATGATTGGAGGGTAATAGTACTGAAGAGGTATGATTGGATGCAAGTTGATGGGTGTAGGGTCTTTAGAATGGTAGGTTGGGTGATGAATGGGGAGTTACACAAAGGAACATTAACTGTGAACATGACTCTCAGGAGCACAAGTGATGAGGACTTGTGACCACGTTAAATGCACTCTGTTGATAGAACAAGCGATCCAGAAAAAAGTGAATTACTTTTGTTTATTTTTAATCGTTATCATATACTGACATCAGAAACTACAGCCTTTTGCTTAAACGAAATAAGAAAATAAATTGTAATTATTTGAGCACAGTATCTTCAGCAGGTGCAACAAAGCAATGATATTGAATCTTAACATCATGTGAAATGAATTTAACTAAAGACACTTGCCTACCCTTGTCCGACCCACTGCTCCACCTCCAACCCTGCTTCAAAACAGTTAATCACTTAATTGAGAATGTCTTACTCCTCCAAACATTGTAGAAACATTTTCAAAATGAAGGAGGTTTAATTTGTGAACCTTTTCCCAAACATTTTATCCTCTGGACTGTTTTAACGTGATGGAAATCAGGATTGATACCAATAACAGTAACCCTCCTGACTGGAATATGTTTAGTTTCTATTTGGAAGGTGGAACATTGAAGATGAGCATCTTTTGCTGCCCTGGATCATAGCTTTCGAGAGGAAAAAAAAGTTTCAAAACTTCATTCAATTTCTTTCCTGCAGAACTTTTAAATTGGAACCAAAGTGATTCAAATCCAGTGGCAGGATATGTTTCAAAACGATGTTCCGACTCCCCTTGTCCGACATAAGTGTTTGATTCCACAACATGGAGACAATTTGCAGCAACAGCCAACTACTAATTTACAAAAAGCCTAAATGTCAGCTATGATACAACTGTACAGTCAATGTTGTGGTTTGGAGAAGTGAAGGGGCTAAGTGTCTTTAGATGTTTAAATTATTATACATTTGTGCCTTAGACAAAAGTAAACATTAGTGTTGAGTTATGAGAGCCACGCGGGACAGTGTGATGGAGCCCAGTCGACTACATCATCAAGCATGCACAGGTGTGAGAACTAGTTGGATATCAGCCTGCGTAACGTTATTGCACAAATACCGTTGGTCAGATATTATTGCACAAAGTAATTGCTTATGTGAAACTCTTCTTGGCTGCAAATTTAACAGTGGTTAATCTGTTTATTTCCTTTAATGCAGCAGCCAAAGGGGTTTGACAGAAACATAAATGTTTGATGCAATAGTTGAGTGCCTGCTCAATTGGAACACACACTTCTCTCGATGAAGGCATTCACTGGATTACAGCTCACTGTCCAGCATGTGTACTTTTACACCACACAGAATATATTCACAGTGACTCAAGCATACTCCTCCTTAAAGAACTTCTCTCACTTTAAGTCTTTTTGTTTTTATCCATTAAATTTGATTGTTACAGAATGATCCCTCAATATCTCACTCAGTCTCCTCCTTACTAAGACCTTAGTTTCTGGTTGGTGGGTTGGATATAACCACGTCGGCCATTTGTTTTAAGGGTGCAGGGGTAGGATTGCTGGAAGGAGTGGAATAACGTAATTAATTTTTATATGAAGGTTATCTTAGCTGAGTATAGAAAGCTTTCCATTTCATGTTGAAATCAAACACAAGCAGGTCAGGTCCAACACAGGTAGTCTACATAATGAACGCTGCTTTCATTCTTAGTGAATAATGTCAATCCCATTCACAGAGAAAACATTCTTTTATTATATAAACTACTCTATTTGCTTTGATAGGAGATGCCAACATAGGGATGGTGTTAGGATATTCCTGCTAGCAACTAAATAGGGACGAACCCAAATCCTTTCAATTTATAGCTCAAGCGGTTATACTGGAAATCAGACCCCATAGGGTGAAACCCTATTGAATATCCACTACAGAGAACATAATGTTGAAGGAAAGGTTTTCTTGAGATTTTTATTCCCCTCTTTTTAAGACAATGCGAGCAAAAACAATGAAGTGAGGTAGACTCAGAGCCTTGGATTTAATATTTCAGTTCTCCTTAATTATTTGTAAAACTAGCAGCATTGAAGGAAAAATGAAGATGGAAAGGAGCAACTGTATTTGGGGAATAAAATCAGCCATGTCAAGGATCTGGAGATAATTCACAGAAACAGGATGGCACATTCCAGGGAACGTGAGCTAATGATGAATAAGTTTGGGGAAGAAAGGAATTCTGAGGAAGTGAGTGGGGAATCTTTGGCAAGAAAAGACAGTTGAAAAGGAGATATGTTTGGCGGAGGGGAATCTCATTGAGATGTGTGGCAAGAAGGTTTGATTAATCTTTAAGCTGGTGAGAAGCTTCTTGTCTGTGTTCTCAGGTGTACTGAGGACCTTTTGAACCAGATATTCCAATGGGCTAAGTTATGATCAGTAGAACTAGATTGAAACACTCTACAGAAACTCTTCCCAAGATCTTGAACAACGTTGCAAATTATGCAGCTTGATCCACTGTGTCTGACATTTTGTGTGGTGTAAAGTACTGTGCCGTTAATAATGTTTTCTGTCCTACTGGGTTATTATTAATAGTATCCAAAATATTGTATGTAGGCACTCTGAAATCCAATTCTGTTGGCCAGGTAGTTGCAGGGATAGTAGGACTCACACATCTCCCTGCGCTTCTCGTATGGTGTCTTATAATAATATTCATGGTGCCTGCAATTAAAACAGATTAACATCAACACTACCATAATACAGAGCCCACAGGTTTAAAATGTTTAGATGACAAGAATCTGTTTTGGATAGGCTGAGAGAAAATCGTGAAATGTATTGGATAGGAGCATAAACAGAAATTGTTGGAAAAGCTCAACAGGTCTGGCAGCATCTGTGAAGAAAAAGAATCAGAGTTAATGTTTTGGGTATGGTGATCCTCCCTCAGAATTGATGGTAGCTAGAAAAAAGTTGGTTTATATGCAGAAAATAGGGAGGGGGATGAGGTAGGGAGTAAATGACAGGATGAAGGATAGAGCCCAAAGAGAGAGAAGAGCAGTTGGATAGACAAAGGAGTTGATAACGATCTGGCTAGGAGGGTGATTAGCTGTTAGTGGGGACTGTTAGTGACTCACAACAGGGGGTGTGTAATGGTAGGCTATGTGGTAACAAGGCCTGGTATGTGGGGTAGGGGGCTGGGACATGGGAGAGTTTAAGCCCTAAAATTATTCAACTTGATATTGATTCTGGAGGGCTGCAGGGTCCCCAAGCGGAAAATGCGGTGTTGTTCTTCCACCTTGCGGTGAACTTTGCTGGACGCTGCAGCAAGCCTGAGACACGGATATTGACTGAGTAGTAGGGTGGTGTGTTAAAGTGGCAGGCAACTGGAAGCTCAGTGTCTTTTTTTGCAGGCAGAACGTAGATGTTCTGAGAAGCGGTCGCCCAGTCTACACTTTGTTTCTCCGATGTGGAGGAGACCACATTGTGAGTAGCGAATGCAGTAGACTAGATTCCGGGAAGTGCAGGTGAAGTGTTGCTTCACCTGGAAGGTATGTTTGGGCCCTTGGATACTGGGGAGAGAGGAGGTAAATGGGCAGGTGTTGCACCTTTACCAATTGCAGGGGAAGGTGCCATAGGGCTGTGGGGTTGGGGTTGTTGGGGGTGAATGAAGTGTGGACCAGGGTGTCCCGGAGGGAACAGTCCCTGCGGAAGGTGGACAAGGGAGGGGAGGGAAATATGTGTCTGGTGGCAGCATCTTGCTGGAGGTGGTAGAAATGGTGCCTGATGATCTTCTGGATATGGATGCTGGTGGGATGGTAGGTGAGGATAGGGGAACCCTATCGCAGTTGCGGGAGGGAAGAGAAGGGGTGAGGGTGGAAGTGTGGGAGATGGGTCGGACCTGGTTGAGGGCCCTGTCGACAACGGAGCTGGGGAATCCTCGGTTGAGGAAGAAGATGGACATTTCGGGAGGCTCCCTTGTCAAAGTTGGCCTCATCTGAACATATGCGATGGAAACTGAGGAACTGAGAGAATGGGATGGAGTCTTTATATGAAGCAGGGTGTGAGGATGTATGGTCCAGGTAGCTGTAGGAGTTGATGGGTTTGTAGTGGTTATTAGTGGCCAGTGTAATGGAAACAGATGTTGAGGAAGGGAAGGGAGGAGTCAGAGATAGACCAGGTAGGAGTGAGGGCAGGGTGGAAATTGGATGTGAAATCAATGAACATTTCCCAGCTACCATCAGTTCTGAGGAAAGGTCACTGGACCCAAAATGTTAACTCTGACTTTTTCTTCACAGATGCTGCCAGACCTGCTGATCTTTTCCAGCAACTTCTGTTTTTGTTCCTGATTTACGGCATTTGCAGTTCTTTCGGTTTTTATTTTATAATGTATTGGATAGGTTTGTTTGTGAAATCCATTCATAGTCTCACAGTATTTGCCTGATTGTTAAGGTTATAATGGCTTGGGAGAGGCCATTCAGCCATTGAGTCAATGCCAGCTCTTGGTAGTGTAAGCCCACTTTATCCCCCAGCTCTATTTCCATAGCGTTTTCCAAAGTTCTCCTGAGATTTCCAAAGAGTTAGTGTTACAGATGGTTAAGGACACAGGGTTCAACAGCTGGGAAGTTGTGGGGAGTGGGCAAGGTGGGCGGGGGGGAATCTCAGTGAGGCTAAGGCAGGTGAAAGTCTGCACCCTTCCCTTCTCTTTTTCAGCTGTAGTAACTACTAAACCACAGTAGCTCCAAAACATTAACCCGACGAGATGCATCCCTATTAATTCTTCAGTTTGTAAAGAGGTATGTGTGAGAGTCTGTCTCAGACATAACACTGAGGTGTAGATATGGGCTGTGTGTTCTTTGGACGTTGACTCTTGGCAACAGGAGTTTGAGTGAAAGCAGAGAGGTGAAGTATTGTGTTTGAAATGGCAGCAGCCTTATAGTTCTGAACTCACTGACTCGCCTTGCCCATTGCCAACAGTGAACCTGGCACAGCCCAGTAAACAAACTGTATCCACTTCATTGCTCAGCAGGTGGGCTTCACGTTTTTGGGAAATGATCAGAGACATTCTCGAAGTGAGCAAGGCAGTGTTTCTGGGGGCAAAGCCAAGTGTTCCACGCAGATCCCAGTTTCCAAGGAGCAGCCTTGGAGCATGTCCTTCCCACTGTCCACCCAAACAATATCCAGTGGCCAGCAGCATTCTCCTGGGATAAGTGCATTCGGAGAAATGAGAGTCTGATATCGCTGCTTCCATCCTCCTAGGTCATCTCCCTCACTGTCTAACATTTTAGAAACCAGTAGCTATTGGTAATGCTCCTTCATTTCAAACTAAATTAAACGGCCTCAGTTTTTTAAAAAACTTTGTACCTGCTGTTCAATGATTAGTCCTACCTCTACTGCAGATGCCCAGGTTGTACCTCTATGTCTTTGTCATGAGGTTCCTGCCTCTAATTGTCTACATTGTCCCATCAAAATATCCACATTTTCACCATTTAATTCATTGACCACTGACTAATCCCGGTCTCCCAAAGTTTACAACATAAAACTTCATCTCCCACTTTAAATAACTCTGGCCTCTTTCTTTCTCACTTTCAGTATAACAATCTCCTCCCCACCCTCTAATCCACCCACTTACCAACCCCTCCTATTTCCCTCCAGCACTGGCAGCATTGACCTTCAGTTTTCTGGCTTTTACACAAAAACATAGAAAATAGGAAGGCCATTCAGTGAGTCTGCTCCATCATTCAATATGATCATGACTGATTGTCCTACCCCGATCCCTTAGCCTCTTGCAACCTGGAGTTGCTTCCTGAAATCCACCTCTACCTCAGCCTCTCTCCTTAAATCTCCTCTAACCCCACCAAACCTTTGCCCCATCTCTCCTAATCTCAGTCTGTCTCTGTTGCCAAGGTCATGGTGTGAAACAGTATGATGGATGTTGTGGTAAAATGACATGCATTTGGCATTGAGTGCAGTGGAGTCCTGGGCACAAGCAGTGAAGGTACATCACCATAAACAACCCATTGAGGTGAGAACTAATTGAAATACCTTTCATAGTATTCCTGAATTGATCTCCTGGACCTCTTCACAACAGAATCAGCTTTATGTTTTTCGAGGAAAGGATCTGCAACAAATGTTACGGAAATGACAGCAATGTGAGAAAATGTAGGCCTCGAGTCAGAATGTTATCAAGGCCAAACCCTGCACCCCACCTCCTCCCCAACCCATTCCTCACGTTATTGATTAACAATATTTATAATTTTAAAAAGACAGATTTTATTTATTTCTAAAGTATGTAAAGTTGACAAACCTTTCCTGTCACTGTGATTCCCTTCATATGAACCTAGAAAAGTCAGTTCATTTTGCTTTGCAAGAAACCGGATGCTGGTGGATGTACAGATTTGAATCTGAGGGCAGGGAATGTCACCAGAAACATGTAGGCTGTGGGGGTGGGTGGGGGTGGGATTTGTGGTGCAGTCTGGGTGAGCTGAGGTTGGTGGTGTGGGAATTGAAATGGGGTTGTGGGGGTCTGGACAAGTTGGGGATGGGTTGCTGTGCGTAGAGGGAGCTGTACATTGGAGAGATGGGGTCTGCTGGGTGTGACGGGGGTTATGGAACTATGGAACCAGGATCTGTGATTTGCAAAGGACCCCACTCATTCAATTTGTCTGTCTGCTTCCTGGTGCTGAGTTAAACTGTTTACAACAGCAGCTAACACTGACTGCCTGTCTCAGGGATGAATTTTTCCAATATTTGGGAGACTACTGGGAACAAATCATTCCTCCCTTCCTGGCCATGAAATAAAACTCTCTCCTTGTTGACTTTCTTCCTTCAGTGGTTTTACATCTTCAAAGGCCATTGTATTGGCAACAGCTGGGAACCAGTTGTTGGCTCCTCTACTAGAAAGCATTAAACTCTGGGAGTCCTCAGTCAGGACTCAATAGAACTCATTTAATAAGTTTCAACTGTCAAACTGGCAAATAAAGAGCGAGTTGACACCTCTCAGCCTTTGTCTGAAGGTTCAGAGTGAGTATCCTGTCTCAGTCACTGCAGTAATTCAGCCAGTCTTTATCACTAGTCTTTAGCTTTCAGCTTTAGCTGACACCATCACCTAGTCATGATCACTGGGATCTTTTGGTCCAGGAAACCTTTGCAGCTGGATCCAGATGAGGCTGTCTGTCTTTAGGATGGTTAATTGCTGAACTGGTTCCCAGACAAATTGATCCAGGGGAAAGAGAGAAATGTTGAATTGGGAAGGGAAGGTGACAGAATGTAGATTGGATTACTAGGGATAGTTCAACAGATGGCACAATGATCACAAGGAGATTAACGTCTGAATTCTGCACGATATAAAAGCACCCAGTGTCTTTGTGGCTATTTCTTTAGCCATTTCCTATTTCCTCCAATTCTGAATCAATACCTGATATAGGGGTGGGTGTCAATGAAGATTTTTTTTGAAATGAACAGGGCAAGGACATTACACTCTGACCCATTTTAAGCTCTGGGTAGGCAGGGGCTCAAGACTTGACTCAGTGTAGCCATCCAACCCTGCCAGAGGAGTGGATCAGGATTAAGAAATCTACTGAGTGCATTGTAACAATCTGTGAACCACTAACATGGCAGTATCTATGAGTCACCATCATCATGAGGAAATAACACAGTGTTAAAGAGAGAGCACTCATCCTGACAGCACCAAAAACCGCATTAAAGGGTAGCAGAATGGGCGAAATGGTCAAGGCAGGGAGCTTCAGACTTCCAGGTTCAACACAGCTGAAGGCATAGCCCCACATGACAGAACAATGTAAATGAGAACTGGTCACGAGGCCAGGATTGGCACAACAAATAGTAAACACAGGCAGCGACTGAGGATCATCTTTAACATCAGAATATGTCACATGGGGGCCTGATGATAGGTTACTGCCCAGGCCTGACATTGTCCCCAAGCCGCACCCTCATGTCTCTCCAGGTACACAAACAATGAGCTGAGCACTGACACAGGGCTCTGAGCTTTGGCTTTCTATCCAAAGCCAATGGATCCAAACAACTCCCCCAAGTGATTAGTACACCTGTGGATAGAATACTCAGCAAAGGTTGTTAGAAACAGGGACAGATTACAACAGAAACAGCGATACCTTGCGCCTCCGAGTGACTCGCTCTTTGTGCAGAATCTGGAATAAAAAGAAGAGAATTTCACTTCCCCGATTTCAGGACAGCTTCTGTGTCCCATTGTCAGAATAGTTTAAAACTTGTCCTTCCTGTTTTAATGACATTTAAATCTGCAACTGTGACATGTTGTTGAAAGATGGGGATAAATACCTTTAGTATCAGGCTCACTGTCATTCTCCACTGAGTCCGAAACAGAGGGAACATGATTTCAGTTTCCCACACGTTCTGAAATCCAAATGGTTTTCAATGATCCCCCTCCCACTGGAAACTCCCCTCACCCTCAGCACTTGGGCAAGGGACAGCTCCCAATGTGTTCAAGCAGAATGACAGAGCATTGACAACATGGAAAGAATGAAC
>JAHRHZ010000008.1:19761352-19776355 GCA_024137785.1 Ginglymostoma cirratum | reverse complement strand
AGAGCTCTCCTGAATGTTCACCTCCTTCCAGATAAGGCAGATAAGGGCATGTAGTTACAGCAGGAGCTCTTTGCCTCTTTACACTTCAATATCTCAGCGGGGATACCATCTGCTCCAGCAGCTTTGTTGTTCCTAAGCTGGCGGATACCCTTCTCTACTTTGTTGCTGAACTTGTGGCATGTAGTATGCTATGGGATGCGTTCAAGAATGCTTGGATGAACAACAGAGGCCTGGTTGAGGAGGTCTCAGAAGTGCTCCCCCCAGCATTTTTAGATGGCTTCTTTATCTTTGAAAGAAGTCATTCTGTCCTTGGTCAGCAGAGGGGTGGTACCTTGGATGTTTGGCCCGTATGTGGTCTTGACAGCATAGGAAATAAAACATGTACGTCATGGTTGTCAGCCATTCGTCGGGCCTCCAGTGTTTTCTCCACCCACCACCTGTTCTTTATGTGACGGGTTTGTTGTTGGACCTTGGCCTTCAGTCGCCTGTAGGCCTGCCTTTCCTCTTCTGACTGCAGTTATTGTCTTACACTCAGAAATGCCACATTCTTCTGGCTTAATAGCTCCTGGACCTCATGATCATTCTCATTGAACCCCCAGTCTTGGTGTTTCCTAATTGAGTGGCTGACTGAGTTTTTGCAGGTATTGATGATGGCAGTTTTAAGGGTGGACCACAGACTGTTGGGATCCCATAACTCGGTTTCACTGAAGGCTGCTAGGTTTTTGGGGAGAAGTCGGCTGTAGAGGCTATTTTTTCAATGTCTTTAAGTGCCTCGATGTTGAACTTTTTGCAGCACTGCTTCTGGTATCTCTGCTGCGACGGGGCTATATTTATGTTAATCCTGTCTTGGATAAGGCAATGGGCTGTCCTGCAGTTGTCGGCTCCTGTCATGGCGTGTGTGATTTTAACGTTTTTCCATTTCCTCACTCTGATGATGGCATAGTCAAGGAGGTGCCAGTGTCTGCAGCGTGGGTGCTGCCATGTTGTCTTGTATTCATTCCTTTGGCAGAACAGTGCGGTGGTGATGAAGAGGTTGTGCTCGCAGCATTTGGTCAGGAGAAGGGTGCCATTGGAGTTTTGCTTATCAACTCCCTCTTTCCCAATTACATCGCTCCAAAGATCTGCTCTTTCGCCAACTCTGGCGTTGAAGTTGCTGAAGTCAACAAGTCTGTCCACTGCAGGGACTCGAGAGGGTGATTGGTCAAGGCTGGAGTAGAATATCTCCCACTCCTCAGCTGCAGTTTTGAGTGTTAGTGCATGTGCACTGAATACTGTGACAGACTGGTTCCAAGCAACGGTGAACCGGAATGTCATGTGATGTTCACTTCTTCCATAGGGGGAGTCTTTAAGTTAGTTCACCTGATTGTTTTTGATGGCAAAGCCGACTCCCTGGATGCAGCGTTCTTCTTCGGCCTTGCCTTTCCAGAAAAAGGTGGAGTCACTACCTTGCTCTCTGAGCTGTCCTTCCACTGCCTGCCGGGTTTCACTCAGGGCAGCGATGTCAATATTGCAGCGCCTGAGTTCCCGAACAAGGAGGGTAGTGCGGTGTTCTGGTCTCTAACTGGAGGGATTGTCCGTAAGAGTTCTGACGTTCCAGGTGCCGAACTTCATCCTGGAAGATGCCTGTACGAGAGTTCTTTTAACATGGGGAAACCGTTGCACACCAGTTACCACACGGACTTGGCAGTGCAAGGTCTTGGTCCAGTGGGGGGGTCCTGAACAACTGGAGACTAGGCACTTCTGTTTTGCCTTACACTGCCTGCAGTGGAGTGCAGGCAAATGATTTGGCGCTGGGTAGCGCCTCTTGCTGGGTTAGTGTGAGTTCCAAGGTGAGGAGAGTGGGAGGAAGGGGAGAGAATGAGAAGGTCAATGCAGTTTGTTGCCACTGTGCTGGTCATTCTCAGTCTGTGATTGTGAAATCTCAGGTGGTGAGTGTAAGATCACTGGGCTGGGGGTTTGTAAAAGTCACTGGACTGGGGTTTGCTGACATTAATATTAAAGAAAAATTAAACTGGGTGGGGTTTTATAAAATCATTGATCTGGTGGGTAGGTAGTTCATAAAATTACTGGGCTGGTGGGAGTTTATATAAGCACTGGGCCGGGAGGGAGTTATAAAATTATTGGGCTGGGGACATTTATGAAAAAACAAACTGCCTGGGGATTTTTTATGCAACTCTGGACTCTCAGGTTTTGTTAATTAGAAAAAAAATCACTGGGCTGGGGTTTTGTAAACATTATTGAGGTTTATTAAAAAATATTGGGTTATTAAAAATCACCGGGTGTTATGTGAACACTGTTCTGGGGTGAGTTATGAAAAATCTCATTGCGGCAGCCGCTGGAGCTTGGGCTCTGATAGACTGCGCCGGGGCGGGGGGGGCAAGGGAGGCGGAGGGGGGGGGGGGGAAGGGGGCCCTGGGGTAAGGGGGTGGGGGCGTGGGCCAGGCTGTAGGCTGTGTAGCCAACGATAGGCCCCGCTCCCCGCGCCTGAAGACCCGGTTCGGAGGCAGCCAGGACCCCATAGGAGCCGTGCTCGGGTCTCAGTTCCTGGAGCTGTGTGAGCAGGAGAGACCGTGTGAGGTATGAGAAGGTAAGGAGAGGCGCGTGAGAGAGGGCAGGGAGGTGGTTGTGTGCTCAGGTAATTTTTTCACCAGGTCACCGCTGCCATCTTGATCCTGGGTCAGTCAGGTGTCATGGTGAGAGATGTGCTGGGACCTCAACTTCTCACAATTTATGTCAAGGGCTTGGATGGAGGTGACTACATCTGAGGTGACCATTTCTGAAGAAGGGTCTAGGCCCGAAACATCAGCCTTGCTGCTCCTCTGATGCTGCTTGGCCTGCTGTGTTCATCCAGCTCTACCCCTTGTTATTTCTGACTACATCTGCTGATGAGTTAAAAATGGGTAAGGAATAAAGCTGTGAATTGGACATAACAGAGGAAGAAAGGGATAAGGGAACGGTAATGAACGCACAAAGACATGTAAATGGTGTGTGGTTGGCAAAACCTGAAATCAGCCCATTTTGGCAGAAAATAAATACAAAAGAAGCACATTATGTAGATAGTGAGAGATTGCAGAACTGTGAGATGCAGAAGGATCTCAGTGTCCTAGTGGATAAATAATGTTGGTTTGCCTGTACAAGTAAACAGGAAGAGAACAGAATGTTCCTGTTCATTATAAAGGAAATTGAACACATATGTCGGGAAAAAAAACCAAGAAGTATTGGAGAAGCTAAGCAGACCTGGCAGTATCTGTGGAGACAGAAACAGAGCTAAAGTGTTGAGTCCATTCTGACTCTCATTCTGTTCTTCAGAGCTCCATTTCCCTCAATTCTATTTCTCTGTCCATAGCTGCTGTCAAACCTGTTGAGTTTCTCCAGAACTTTCTACTTGCTGTTTTGTAACCAGCTTGCTCTCCATTCTGCACCTTGACCCCTGCCTCCACATGTCTTTGGATCATTTCACTAAGGAGCTTGTTGATCCTCACAGACCCAGCTCCCAGATATTAGCGCAGTCAGTAATGTCCCACACAGAGAGATCTACAAACCATCATCTTGCCCCGAACTGATCACTTTTATCTTCTTTTCGCCGCTTTCTTTGGAATCTGAAAATGAAATGGGTTTAGAAACAATAGTAAATTAAAACAGAAATATACATAGCTTGAGTCTCTGAGTGACTCATTTTTTTTTCTGGACTAGGAAGAAGAGAATTTCGGTTCCCCAATCCCAGGATGGCCTCTGTGTCCCATTATCAGAATAATTTTAACTCTGTTCCTCCTGTTGTAATGATATTTAAATCTGTAACTGTGATGTGTTGTTGAATGATGGCGATAAATACCTTTAGTATCAGCCTCGCTCTTATTCTCCGCTGAGTCTGAAACAGAGGGAACAGGATTTCAGTTTCCAGACCCCACACGCTCTGATCGCTGAATGGTTTTCAATGATACCCCTCCCCCTCTTCACTGCAAACACTCCCCACTCTCAGCACTTGGGCAGAGGACAGCTCCAGATCTGAGTTGATGCTGAATTTCATACCATTACTTAGTGAACAAAAGAACATAAGACATAGGAGCAGGAGTAGGCCATCTGGTCCATCGAGCCTGCTCCATCATTCAGTAAGAACATGACTGATCTTATCATGGACTCAGCTCCACTTACCCACTTGCTTACCATAACCCTTAATTCCTTCACTTTTCAAAAATCTATCTTTGCTTTAAAAACATTTAACAAGGTAGCCTTAACTACTTCACTGTCAGGGAATTCCTCAGATTCACAACCCTTTCGGTGACACAGTTTCTCCTCCACTCAGTCCTACATCTGGTCATCCTTTATTGTGAGGCTATGTCCTCTAGTTCTAGTTTCACCTGCCAGTGGAAACAATCTCTCTGCTTCTATTCCCTTCATAATTTTATATGCTTCTATAAGATCCCCCTCATTCTTCCCAATTCCAATGAGTATAGTCAATGTATCCTCATAAGCCAACCCTCTCAACTTCAGAATGAACCCAGTGAACATCCTCTGCACTCCGTCCAGTGCCAATACATTCTTTAGCAAGTAAAGAGACCAAAACTATACACTGTACTCCAGGTGTGGCATCACCCTCACCCCATAGAGCTGCAGCATAACCTCCCTGTTTTTAAACTCCATCCGTCTAACTCTTTTATTCCAAAATTAATGGCGACGAAAAGCAAGAACTTTAGAGGATAGTATCTTAACATCTGTCGGAGGGAAGTTGCTGGAAGTCACTCTTTAAAATGTGAAATCAGGACACTTGGAAAAGGCCTGGATAATCCCAGCAGTGTGACTGCACACATGGAGGGTATCCAGCCCATTGTGTCTGCACACCTCTCCAAATGACCATCACGGCTTTGAGTCCTTCTGCCTTTTCTCCATTGCCTTACATATTTTTGTCTGTTGAAATAGTCATGCTTTAGGGAGAGTCAAGAAAGTCTTGAGCCAAAGACATGATGTTTAACAAATCAATTGGACTGTATTGAGGGAGTACCATGAGCTGTGGGTAATGGGGAAGCGCTGGATGTGCTGATTCCGGGATTCCAGAGGGATGTGATAAGATGCAACATCAGAGGTCATTGTGGAAAATAAATGCCCATCATGGGAGTGACACAGCAGCTCAGTGGTTCGCATTGCTGCCTCAGAACACCAAGGATCTGGGTTCGATTCTGGCTTTGAGTGACTGTCTGTGTGGAGTTTGCATGTTCTCCCCATGTCTGCATGGGTGTTTTGGTTTCCTCCAACAGTCCGAGTGCTGCATGACTCTATGACTCTGTGTAGGATAGGAAGATTAGCCATAAGAAATATGGGGATAGAGTGGGATGTTCTTCAGAGGGTCGCTGGAGACGCAATGGGCCAAAAGGCCTCTTTCTGCACACTATGGGTTTTATGATCCTAAGTAGGAGGTAACATACTGGGATGGGTAAATGATTGACTAACAAAAAGGAAATAGAGGGCCATCGCAAATGTGTCCTTTCGGGTTGTGAGGATGTAATGATGAGTGGTGTGCCACAGGGATCAGTGCTGGAATCTCAAATTTTCACAACTTATGGATGGTGAGACCGAAGATATGTTGACTAAATTTGCTAATGTGTTAGAAATAGTTAGGAAAGGGAGTTGTGAAGTGGACGTAACAAAGGAAGAAAGGGATAAAGGGAAGTTAATGAGGGCACAAAGACCAGGCAAATGGAGTACAGTTGGGAATACATGAAATCATCCATTTTTGCAGAAAAAATATGAAAAAAGCATATTATGTAGATGGTGAGAGATTGCAGAGGTCTGAGATGCAGAGAAAAAGTATTGGAGAATCTCAGCAGAGCTTATAGTATCTGTGGAGAGAGAAACAGAGCCAAAGTGTTGAGTACAGTCAGACTGTTCTTCAGGACTCTGTTTCTGTCAATTCAATTTCTCTGTCCGTAGCTGCTGTCAGATCTGCTCAGTTTCTCCAGGACTTTCAATTTGCTGTTTTGTAACCATCTTGCTCTCTATTCTGCTTCTTGTCCCCTGCCTCCGTATGTATTTGAATCATTTCAGTAAAGAGCTTGTTAGCCTGCATGGACCCATCTCCCATATATTAGTGCAGTCAATCATGCCCCACACAGAGAGATCTACAAACCATCATCTTGTCCTGAACCGATCATTTTGATTTTCAATTCGCCGCTCTCTTTGGAATCTGAAATGGAAACGGGATTCTGATGATCAAATGGAAAACGAGTGTGAAATGCTCACAACTGAAAAGTGTCTCCCTGTCACATGTTGCTTTTTGCTCACACTCACACATTGCAGCAGCCACTGAATGGCTCAGCTCACCATGAGCTGCATTCCCATCGCTCAAACGGCCAGCTCAAGGTTGGATTGGGTCAGCTGCAGGTTGAGTCCCGATGTCTCCAGGGTGAGTGTAAGTCTTGCTCATGACTACTTCTGGCATATCTTTGATCTGGGTGCTGATGTGACTAAACTTGTGCTCATGTGAACTGAACTGCGCTGCTTCAAACCAGAACCTTGTGTTCAACCGTGAGCCTGAGTGTGAGCTCATCTGTGGCCTTCTCTTCCCCTTCTCAGGTGCACAGCATTGTCACTGGGGGAAGGTGTGCTATCCCTCTGCCAGTCACTGATGAAAAGCTTTCGGTTTACTCTGTCATTGGACAGGGGATGGCAGACATCTGGCACAGTGGGACTCAGACCTGGATCTTTCTATGCAGAAGTATGGGTCTAGCAGGGTGTGGCACCATATCCCCATGACCAGGTTCTGAGCTGATCGTAAAAACCAAAAGAACTGTGGATGCTGTAAATCAGGAACAAAAACAAAGTTGCTGGAAAAGCTCAGCAGGTCTGGCAGCACCTGTGGAGGAGAAAACAGAGCTAATGTTTCGGATCTGATGATCTGAGCTGATCGTGAAGGCTGACAACCTCCATTCAGTAGTTATAATGATTGCTTAAAATCTTAAAAGACTAACCTCGAGCCTCTGAGTGCATCGGATTCTCTAACATATCTGGAACAGAATCAACAGCAAATTAGTGGCATAATGTAACAGAGTGCTCATCCTTCTAAATGTCCAGAAGCACTAATAAACTTCCTCTGGTGTGGATATTACAAATATTGATTTGAATGTTTCATTTTGCTATTACTCATCCTTATGAATCAGAAGTCACTTCTTCGATATTGAAGGGGGCTGTTTATGTACTGGGTGACCAGCTCTGCAACATAAAGTCTGGATAGGCTGGGACTTCTATCACCGGAGTGTAGGAGGTTGAGAGGTGACCTTATGAGGTTTATAAAAGGGGTATATAAGTCGATGGTAGATGTCTTTTCCCTAGGATGCGGGGATTTTAAGATTAGGGGACATATTTTTAAGGTGAGAGGAGAGAGATTTTAAAAAAGACATGAGGGGCAAATGTTTTACGCAGAGGGTGGCTCATGTGCGGAATGAACTTCCTGAGGTGGATGCGGCCACGGTTACAACATTTAAAAGACACTTAGATCAGTACTTGAATAGGAAAGGTTTGGAGGGAAATGGGCCAGGAACAAGCAAATGGGACAAGTTTAGTTTGAGATTATGTTCAGCATGGACTGATTGGACTGATGGTTTGGCCTCTGTGCTTCTGTACGACTCTGTGTTCCTTTAAGAAACAGCTGATAGTCAGTACTCACATCAAAGGAGGGTTTTTTCCGGAAAGCCCTTTGACACTAGCAGCCTATCAGAGAATCAAACTACACTGAAATTTCTACCTTGCAAACAAGAGTGACTTCTCTCAAGGGGTAGATCTTGAGGATATGCAGAAGCTGTTTGGGTGATTCTCTTATTATTGAGCAGCCCCTGAGGAAGTTTTGACATCACTGCAGGATACTGCCTGGTGCAGACTGAGCATGGCAATCCATCATCAGGCCTTCAATTTGGGGTTAACTCCTGAAGAAGGCAAGGCTGTGGGATACCAGGAGGTGAGTTGTTTGGAAGTTGGGGATTCAGTTGGAGTTTGGCTGAAGGGATAGTGAGTTGTACCACAGCAACACCAGGGATGAGAGGCAAGGCTCCTGCCCAATAAGGGCCAGGTCCCAGGCCTGCTGTGTGCTGAGTTCACAAATCATGGACCAGGTATCAATAATTTCAGAATGTCAACGACAGGCCTGGCCAACTAAGGTGTGGGAAATCAGCCTTGAGTCCACAGTTGTGTGAGCAGAATCCTTGTGTATATTTAAGACTGAAATAGGTTCTTGATCAGTTGGGGAATCAAGAATTATGGGGAAAGGGCAGGAAAGTGGATGTGAGGAATGTCGGATCAGGGGCTCGAGGGCCACTCCAGTTCCTATTTCTTATGGCCTTATGCTGTGGCACCAATCAAGCGAGCTGCTTTGTTCTGGGTGTTGTTGGAAGATCTGGGTGAGGAGAGCATACTCTTCCTCACCCTGGGGAACTATCTGTCAGGGGAAGAGTGAAATCTCAGGATACTGACCATTGCCCAGACTCTCATCAGAGTGGCTCAAAATCACTGCAAAATATAGAGAAAGTGAGATTAAAGAAATATGTCTTGAAGGAGGGAGTATTGTTTGCAGCCTAACACCTAAGTCTCTCTCTGGCTGTTTGACTTTCTTACTTTGTCTCTTATTCTATCTATTTGTTGTTCTCTATTTCTGCCTCTGAGGTGGAGGATAGATCAGTGCAGCCATAAGACAGGAACAGGGACAGCCAGCTAAAGGCATTGTTCATTTGAGCCGCTGTGATCTTGTAATGCATCAATAAAAGATTTATCGACTGAACCCAGATCACTTGGAATCAGTTTGTGTTGAAAGATACAAACCTTCAATATCAACATGTCCTTGTTTATCTGCAGAAAGAAAACATGTATATAAGTATGAGATTCAAATTACACTAATATCTGATAAAATCTTTGAAGCAATTTGTCTTTAAGTCATCGTTTATCTCAGTTTGTGCTTCCCATTCATTTCACAGTGTGGGTGTTGCTGGCTGGGCCAGCAATTATTGCCTGTTTGTAGTTGCTTGAGAAGGTAGTGGTGAGCTGCCTTCTTGAATCGCTGCAGTCTGTTGGCCGTGGGTTGAACCACAATGCACTTAGGGAGGGTATTCCAGGATTTTGACCCAGTGAAAGTGAAGGAACAGTGATATATTTCCAAGTCAGGCTGGTGAGTGGTTTGAAGAAGATTTTGCAGGTAAGGGTTCCCATATACCTGCTGACCTTTTCCTCCAAGATGAAAGTGGTCATGGGTTTGGAAGGTGCTGTCTAACGAGCCTGGGTGAATTTCTGCAGTGCGTTTTGTAGCTGATACGCACTGAAGGAGGGAGGGAGTGAATGTTGAAGGTGGTAGATCGAGTGATAATCTCCAATCTCTCTAGCAAGAGAAAAATCAACCATCCCCTCTTGATGTTCAATGATGTTCCCATCACTGAATCCCCTGCTATTAACATCCTAGGGATTACCATTGACCAGACTCTGAATTGGACCAGCCAGATAAATATAACTGTAATGATCGTGACAAGGTCAGCTGGCTGGACCTCATAAAATGAGTTCCCTATTTGGGGCTGTTAATCTGGTCCAATCAGAGAGCCCTGCTTGACAGATAAAAAGGGGAGTGTCACAGATGCTGACGCTCTGGTAGCTGAGTCTCAATGAAGCAGTCCGAAAGTCAAGGACTGTTCAAGTGTAACTAAATGGTGACTTGGTGATGGATACTGGCCTCTGTGGAGTTATCTCAGCAGTGGTTACAAGAGAACATTTGACATTTGGAATCCTGCAATGCATTACTCACCACCTGACTCCCCAAAATCTGTCTACCATCTACAAGGCACAAATCAGGAGTGTGATGGAATACCGTCCACTTGCCTGGATGGGGGCAGCTCCAACAACACTGAAGAGCCACAGTTTGTACTCTGCTGGCCGATTGGCATGGAGTTAGTGAGAGAGGCTTGGACTAACCTCTTGTCTCACCAGGCATTTGGAAAGGAGGAGATTAGTCAGAGTTCCTGCTCTGTGCTACGGCCTCGTGACCCCTGACAGGGACCAGTGTGAGCATTGGCTGCAGTAAGTTCAGACTGGGCTGTGTAGCCCAGATAACTCCTGAAGATCAGCAGCTGTATCATCCGTGAAGAGTTGGCGCTGGGTGAGTGTTGCCCACTCTGAGGGTTCTGAGGTGAGGACAGTGATAGGAGAATGAGGAAAGTTAATATACTGACCGTCTCTGAAACTCTCTACAGAATGCCCGGAAATAGCTGCAAAAAAAGGAGAGACAATGAGTTTAAAAGAAAAATTCCTGCAGGAGCAGTGTCATCAGAAGGATTTACATCTCAGCATGTACATGGGAACAGGGAGTAGGCCACTGTGACACTGGGGGACCATGAGGAACTCCACTGCTGTCCCTCTGTCAGAGATAGTAAAACAGGTATATCCAGAATATCCTCAACTAGAAGGGTTCACTCAGCTGATCCTGGAGAGGGAGGGACTGCCCTACAAGAGGCAGTTCCGTCGGTTGGGCCTGTCCTCATCGGAGTTTAGAAGGGTAAGAAGTGACCTTATAGAAATAGACAAGATTCTTGGGGGAGTTGATAGGGGAGATGTGAAAAGATTGTTTCCCCTTGTGGGACTGTCTCGGACCATAGGGGCATCATCTCAGAGTAAAGGTGTCACACATTTACACAGATATAGAGGAATTTCTTCTTTCAGAGGATTGTGAATCAATGGAATTCTTTATTGCAGAGGGCTGTTGAGGCTGGGTAATTAAGTATATTCAAGCCTGAGATAGAGAGATTTTTAAACAGGAAAGGAATCGAGAGTTATAGGGAAATGGCAGGAAAGTGTAGTTGAGGATTATCAGATCAGCCATGATCTTATTGAATGGCTGAGTAGCCTTGATGGGCTGAATGGCCTACTCCTGCTCCTTCATCGCATTGTCTTACCAGAAGGTCAGGGAACAATAAGTTAAGATCCTGCAAGAAAAGTACACTTTCTGTTAATCATTCTCTGTCAGTCTCTCACTGTGTCTGTTCATCTCAGTCTCTGTTTTATTTCCGAGATGGATGACAGAGCAGTGAGAATAACAAGATAAGCAGTAGAAAGCAACTTGTCCTGTCATTCTGTTTCAAAACCAGAAATTGCTGGCAAAGCTCAGCAGGTCTGCAGCATTTGTGGACAGAAATCAGTTAATGTTTCAAGTTCAGTGGTCACTGGACCTGAAATGTTAACTCTGATTTCTGTCCACAGATACTGCGAGACCTGCTGAGCTTTTCCAGCAAATTTTGGTTTTGTGTCTGATTTATAGCATCCGCAGTTTCATTCTTTTTGTCTGCCTTGACTCTCTTTTGCCTTGTCTGTCTCTCATTCTGCATTAGCTTTTGTCTCTGCTCCATCTCCCTTTCTCTTTCCATCATTCCCTTTCTTGATTTCTCTTTCTGCCTCTCTCAATAATCAATGTAATTCTTTAACACAGACAATGTGCCCATCCTTCTTGTGAGCTGCTCATGCCAGACTCCATTCTGTTCAGTGAGACACCCTGTGCATGAGAGCTGTTTGTCTCTGTAACTGCTCAATACAAGAATTAGTCAATTTAACCAAGGTCATTCAGAATCCTGTTCAAATATTAAAACGCACAAACCTTCAATATCAGCAGATTCTTGTCTATCTGTAGAAGCAAAAAAGAGGTAATTAAATATGAAAATGAAATCACATTGAAATCACAATAAAATCTCAGAGGGGAATGTAATGGAAAGTGAAGAAGAAAGTCAATAATTACTGACCATTAGCCAAACTCTCATCAGAACGGCTTAAAATAACTGCAATAAACAGAGAGAGAGAGAGACGGTGAAATTAAAACAATCTTTCACAGAATCACAGAAGCATTAGGGAGCAGAAAGAGGCCATTCTGCCAATCATGTCTGTACTGTCTCCAAACAAGCATCATTCTCCCATTGCCAATCTCCTGCTTTCTCCTTCTGCCTTCTATTTCTATCCAAATAACCATCCAATCCCCTCTTGGATTCCTCAATTGAATGTGCCTCCTCTCTCAGATAAAATCTCCTCTCAGTCTTCTTCTCTCCAAGGAGAGCAATCCCAGCTCCTTCAATCTATCCTCATCACTGAAATTCCTCATCTCTGGAACCATTCCTGTAAATCTCTTCTGCATTGGCTCCAATGCATCCACATCTCTCCTGTAATGTGGTTAACTGAACTGTACAGAATCTTCCAGCTGAAGTCTAAGGAGTATTGTTTACAAGTTAAATATTACCTTCTTGCTCTTGGGCTCAGTGCCCTGTCTATAAAACCAAGCAATCTGTATGGTTTATTTCATACAATCTCAATCCGTCCTGTCACCATCAGTTATCTGTACACTGACCCCTCTGCTCCTGTACCCTCTTTAGAACTGTACCCCTTGTGTGTATTCCTGAAAGGGCAATTTGCAAAGCTCAGTGTTAGTAAAACATTCAACCAATGGCTTCCCAGCTGATCATGTCTATCGGTCTGGCCAAATGGGGCAAGCTGTCCTGAGAGAGGGAATGTCACCCCAGATTAGCTTCAGGAAGCTGCACCCTGCTGCAGCCATCATTGCCCTTTGGCACCTGTCCATGTGGCTGCTTTGTATCAAAGATCCTTTACCCGTTCAAACTGCCTGAGGTGTATTCCTGCTGATTTCAGAATGACATCACTCTCTCGAGCTGCCTACCAGGCAGGAATGGAGGAGTTTAACCCCTTCCTGTGTCTGC
This sequence comes from Ginglymostoma cirratum, assembly GCA_024137785.1. NCBI lineage: Eukaryota > Metazoa > Chordata > Chondrichthyes > Orectolobiformes > Ginglymostomatidae > Ginglymostoma > Ginglymostoma cirratum. The sequence continues at coordinate 19,763,642 of JAHRHZ010000008.1, read as the reverse complement.
TGTCTTCTGCCAGGGTTGGAGAGGATGCTGCAGGAAAAAGAGGCTTTGATCACAGGGTTTGTGGGAAGGAACCCGAGGTGTTGTTTTGGGAGACTGTAAGACCAAATGGTCGCAGGGCCAGCACCCAGCTTCACAGTCACTATCCTAAGTTAATGTTCATGAGGGTCTAAAGGGCCTTGTGTTCCTTTATTTTATCCACTCACACGATGTGGGCTTCGTCAGCTGGGCTCAGCATTTATTGCCCATCCCTAATTGCCCAGGAGGCAGTTAAGAGTCAACCACATTGTTGTGGGTCTGGAGTCATGTGTAGGCCAGATCAGGTGAGGATGGCAGTTTCCTTCCCTGAAGGACATTAATCACTCAGATGGATTTTTACAATAATCGAAAATGATTACATGGCTATGATTGGGCTAATGTTTTATTCCAGATTTCTTTTGAATTCACGGTGGGATTCAAACCCAGAACACTACCCTGGGGTTCTGAATTACTCGAAATAGAAACACTAAACTGGGAAAACTGAGCAGGTCTGGCAACATCTGAGGACAGAGAAATCAGAGTTAATGTTCAGGTCCAGTGACCCTTCTTCACAACGGAAGCTGCCGGACCTGCTGAGTTTCTCCAGCATGGATTTCTATCATCCACAGTTGTTACATTTTAGTTTTGCATTGGATTACTAATTCAGTGATTTTTACCCAAATTCTAAAGCTTCCCCGTTCTCAGAATATTGGGCAACAAGGGATGGACTGTGTGTGGGTAGGTGTGGGAATCAGTCCCAGTAAATAACCCTGCAGCCTTGACATTGAGAGCTTTCTAACTGTATCACAGATGGGAGGCTGAAAATGTAGGTGTTCAGCCCTTTCTAATAGTTACAGAAATAGTTAAATAAATTACACGATTATAACAGAGATAACACATTAAAATGCTTCATTAACTGGCAAATGCTCGAAGGGGACATCCTAAGGTTGAAAGGATTTTGTATAAATTTTTCCAAACCGTATATTTGATGTATCATAACCTGCACACTTAGACTATTTCTTACTCGCAGCTGAACATTTGAAGCTGCTGAATTAATTAGACAAGACAGAATTCCCTACCTCTGCAACAGGACTGGCCTAAGAGCCCGAGGATAGCAAGCAGAAACAGGCTCCTCATCTTCACTTGACCTTCCTTTGAATGCTGAGAATCCCAAAGCCTGGCAGTTCTGTTGAGGAGTTGCAGGTCAGCTCAAGCTTTTTATACCATTCCTATTGACAGTCAGAAGGAGCCACGTGACATTGTGGTTGCTACCATCTGCTAACAGGAAGGACCAAAGGTAACCACACCGAGAGCACCTCCAAAAAATCCCCCTGCCCCAGTTACAAATCCTGACTGGACCAGGAGTCAAAGATCACAATGTGTAATACTGAGTGACTGGTGATTCAGACAAATCACTCCACGTCTCCCAGTTGTTATTATTCCGGGAGGTTGTGGTCATTCTGGATATAGCCCATATTTCTATTTGCACAAGAATTAATCTTTCTTATTTTGCTGTTGAGTCCAGTTCTGAGCATCCTTTCCTGTGTTGCAGCCAGGATTCCGATCTGCTGTAATAATCTCGTGGCTCTGAATTGCCTCCTTACATCACAGGCACTGGCAACCGGCTTTTCATCTGCTTTCCCACTGCCTCAGCACCACTTCTTTCACATAGACCCCCATCTCTCTGGCCCACCAAGCACACTGATACCACTCATGCCTCCTCGCCTCTCACAACAAACCCCGTTCCCCTATTCTCCCCTTGCCCTGCTGCTCCACTCCAATCCCCCTCCCCACCCCGCTACACCCCCAAGCACACTGATACCACTTGCACACCCTCCTGCAAATGGGTAACCAGTGTGGCTGAGCTATTCGACCCTGATTCCTTCACAATTATAACTTTGCGCTCCTAAAGCTTTAGGAGGCGTGTATCACTGGCAGGCCAGCATTTGTTGCACTGGCCCTAATTGCCATGGGGAAGGGGGTGCTGACCTTGATCAGCACAAGCCCTTGGGCTGGTTTCGGCCTGATCCACTTGGGACACTTACCCAAGGACAAGGTTCTGATATTATTGACTGCGCACAGAGTGTACATCATTCAAACTGAAATTCCAGGAAGCAGTAGAGAGGAGAGCACTCTCACAGCATTGGGAATGTTGGCTGAGCTCCTTCCATTGAATATCGCAGGCACACACCATTCCAGACCTGTCGGAGGGTCAGTGCTGAGGGAGTGCCGCATTGTCGGACGGTCACTGCTGAGGGAGTGCCCCACTGTCAGA
>JAHRHZ010000008.1:19750229-19761342 GCA_024137785.1 Ginglymostoma cirratum | reverse complement strand
GCCGCATTGTCGGACGGTCACTGCTGAGGGAGTGCCCCACTGTCAGAAGGTCAGTGCTGAGGGAGCACCGCACTGTTGGAGGGTCAGTGCTGAGGGAGCGCCGCATTGTCGGACGGTCACTGCTGAGGGAGTGCCCCACTGTCAGAAGGTCAGTGCTGAGGGAATGCCACACTGTCGGAGTGTCAGTACTGAGGGAGCGCCGCACTGTCAGAGAGTCAGTGCTGAGGGAGTGCCCCACTGTCAGAAGGTCAGTGCTGAGGGAGTGCCGCACTGTCAGAGAGTCAGTGCTGAGGGAGTGCTGGACTGTCGGAGGGTCAGTGCTGAGGGAGCGGGCACTGTCGGAGGGTCAGTACTGAGGGGGTGCCGCACTGTCGGAGGGTCAGTGCTGAGGGAGTGCTGGACTGTCGGAGGGTCAGTGCTGAGGGAGTGCTGGACTGTCGGAGGGTCAGTGCTGAGGAGCGCCGCACTGTCGGAGGGTCAGTACTGAGGGAGTGATACCCTGCCAGATGTGCCATCTTTTACATTGGGCATTAATCCAGTGTCTGCTCTGTCAGGTTAACTGACGTGATCTAACAGCCACTGTTTAAATGAAATACAGGATTTCCTCATTGTGACCCAGTCAGTACATGACTCTCGGTCGTCAGGACAAGAAACAGGTGGTCTGCCCATTTTTCATTTTTTTGTGGAATGTTGGTGCACACATGTTTTGATGTCCATTTTCCTTCAATACAACTTTAATTAAACTTCCAAAATGTTTTCATTTGCTGTAAATGTACAGCTCACTGCACAGTGTATCCACCTGAAGCAACCAGGGCGTCATGGGTGTAGATTAGAGCTCAGTCATTACTGGGGTATGTGAGTGCAGGGGCCAGTGAGAGTGCAGGGGTTAGTCAGTGTGGGAACAGATCCAGTGGCCATCAGAGCAGGGGAGGATTTGAGCTAAATCAGTCAAGGCAACCCTCCAGCTGTGGACTGTACTCTGTTGGATCTGCCTCTGGCCGTCCTTCAGATTCACCTTTTAAACCTCCTTCTGCAACTAAACTTTTGTTGCTTTGAGAGCATCGTTTCCTTCTGTAGTTCAGTGTCAGACTTGGTCCGTTAATGCTCCCATGAGGGGTCCTGGGATGTAATAGCCATGTCATGGGTACTATATAACTGCAGGTCATTGGCTGAGTCCATGAGGAGTCGGTTTGGATAGGAAATGGACTGGTGTTGCTTGGTGCCAGGTCATCAAGGAATTGGGAAGTGCAGGATTTGGAGTTAATTGAGAATGAGGGCTGCGAGGGACAGTGATGGGTGTCACACATATTTTTTGCCACATCTTTCAATCTGAGAATGGAGGGTTTTGGAAAGTAAGAGTCCAGGGTAAGTCAGGGTCTTACCTTGGGCTTGACTCAGACCTCAGCGCTCGCTTGGGAAGTTAGGAAGGAAATTGCGGGACCTCTTGCAGAAATATTTGTAACCATGGGTGAGGTGCCGGATGATATCAGTGGTGGGTAAGTTATTGGAAGGGATTCTGAAAGATAGGATTTACGTGCATTTGGAGAGGCAAGGAATGATTCGGGATAGTCAACATGGCTTTGTGTGAGGGAAATCGTGTCTCATTAACTTGAGTTTTTTGAGGAAGTAACCAAGAACAGAGGGCAAAGTGGTAGACATTGTTTACTTGGACTTTAGTAAAGTTTTTGTCAAGGTTCTGTATGGTAGACTAGTTACTAAAGTTAGATCACATGGGATTCAGGGTGAGCTTGTCGGGTGTGTACAAAGTTGGCTTAACAGCAAGAGACAGAGAATGGTGGTGGAGATTTGCTTTTTAGACTAGAGGCCTGTTCCGTAGGGGTTGGATTTGGGTCCACTTTTGTTTGTCATTTATACGAATGATTTAAATGGGAATATAGAGGCGTGGTTAGTAAGTTTGCAGATTACACCAAAATTGGTAGTATAGTGGGCTGTGAAGAGGGTTATCTAAGATTACAAAGGGATCTTGAACAACTGGGTCAATGGGCTGAGAGTGGCAGATGGAGTTTAATTTGGATACATGTGAGATATTGCATTTTGGTAAAACAGCAAGGACAGGACTCGTACAATGAATGGTAGGGCCTTGGGTAGTGCTGTAGAACAGAGGGACCTAGGGGTTCATGTACACAATTCTTTGAAATTTCGGTCACACATAAACCTGTTGGTTAAGAAGGCATTTACCATGTTTACCTTAATTGCTCAGATCTTCGAGTGTAGGAGTTAGGATGTCATGTTCAGGTTGTATAGAATATTGGTGAGGTCTCTTCTGCAGTACTGTGTCCAGTTCTGGGTATCCTGCTATAGGAAAAATATTATTAAGCTGGAGAGGGTTCAGAAAAAAATTACCAGGATGATGCTGGGAATGGAGAGTTTGAGTTATAAGCAGAGGCTGGGTAGGCTGGGACCTCTTGAGAGATGTTTATAAAATATGAGCTGTATAAATAAGGTGAATGGCAGGTGTCTTTTCGCTGGCGTAGGGGATTTCGAGACTAGTGGACATATTTTTATGGTGAGAAGAGAAAGATTTAAAAAGTACACGAAGGGCAACCTTTTAATTCAGTGTGGAATGAACTGCCAGAGGAAATGGTGAATGCAGGCGCAGTTGTAAGTTTAGAAGACACCTAGATAAGGACATGAATAGGAAAGGTTTGGAGGGATATGGGCCAAATGCAGGCAGGTGGGATTCGTTTAGTTTGGGATAATGTTCAGCATGGACGAGTTGGGCCGAAGGATCTGTTTCTGTGCTGTATGACTCTGTGACTCGATGAGCAGTTAGCAATGAGATGACCGTGATGCCGTGGTGAAGTGTAGGACAGGAAGTGCAAGGAGGTAATAGCTGCAGCTCAGCTCCAATCCACCAAATCCCTTCAATTTGTGAAGGAGTAAATTTGAAAACCTGTTCCCAGGACGCTCAATGTCCCTCATCTGAGTTACAAACTTAGTTTTATATTGGACTACAGTGAAAACTCCTGACTGAGGCACTGAGGCACAGCCTAGATGAAAACTGAGCCAAGCTATTGCAAGGTCCCGGTTTGTGATCCTGATCAATCTCTCTGTCTTATCCTCTGAGAAACCTCACAATCCATTCCCCTCACTCCTCCTGCCTCTCTCTCAATTAGATAAATACCAGCCTTTTCCAGATCCTTACACTTCTGAAGAAAGACAAAATGTTAACTGTGTTTCTCTTCTCACAGATGCTGCCAGACCTGCTGAGTTTCTCCAGCACTTTCTGTTTTTATTTTGACCCTTTGTCATATTGATTGGTCTTGGAAATTGAGATGGCACAAATAGCGACACTGTCCCAAGGTTGGGGAAGGAGACAAACCCAGCATGGTTTCCCATCCTGATTCAGATCTGGATCTAATGGGACCCACTGCACAGTGTGAATATCATACTGTGATGCACCCTATTGTCAAATAGCCTGATGGTCTTTATGAAAAACGGTAAAGTCACCATAGTCTTACACAAATCTGCTTCCCATTAGAGAGACAGAGGGATGGCTGGTGGTTTAACCTGTGGGTCACCACATCCCAGGCGAGAGGAGAAGGTGAGAAGGTTTAGTTAGACTGTCATACCGTCCCTGGCCTGGATATTGTGGTATGAGGCAGCTGTGAAAAACTCAGCACCTTCAGGACACCAAATACAGAAGTGAATTCCCTTGTGCTAGGTAATATAAGATTTCCAAGAAATAACAGTGAAACTGCTGTTGGAACATCTCCCACATTTACATGAAATACCTCACAATTGGAACAAACGCTGCCGGACAGGACGGAGTTATGCTCAGACAATGTGAAATTCTTCCTCCCAGCATTTTAAGAAAACCATCTCTGTTTAAATCACATGCTGCAGTTTTTCTCCAGGGATGCTGTTGCATTGATCTATCCATTGGTTCCATCTCTCTCAAAACACCTCATTTACATTGGACTGACTCACTGCTTCTGCTGGTCTCAGGAGAGTCCTGGCCATTTTGGATTTTCTCCAGTATGATCTGTTTCCCTGTTCTGGAATTGACATACAAGACCCTGTTCTTTGTAGGCAAAAGGGATATGTCCATTCATTGCACTTTTACCATTGACTAAAGGAAATGGTGACTGTCAATCACCACTGTATTCCTCTGAGAGTTGGCCTGCCTGGCCTATGTTTAACCAGCTGTCTAGGATTGACAGTCACTGTTCCTGTTGCATCTACATATCAACTATAGTCAAACCAATCAGTACCCTCTTCTCATGCTGTATAGATTGTAATTCCCTTTCTAAATTTGGCTTCTTGCATCCCAGTCCTGATGAGGATGAGATGAAGTCATCCATTTTGGTAGGAATAACAGCAAAATGGACTATTGTTAAATGGTGAAAAATTACAGCAGGCTGCTGTGCAGAGGGACCTGGGTGTCCTTGTGCATGAATCACAAAAAGTTGGTTTGCAGGTGCAGCAGGTAATTAAGAAGCAAATGGAATATTGTTCTTCATTGCTAGAGGGATGGAATTTAAAAACACGGAGATTATGTTACAGCTGTATAGGGTGTTGATGAGGCCACACCTGGAGTACTGTGTCCGGTTTTGGTCTCCTTGCTTGAGAAAGGATATATTGGCACTGAAGGGGTGCAGGGAAGGTTCACTAGGTTGATTCCAGACTTGAGATTATTGCCGTATGAGGAGACATTGAATAGACTGGGACCGTACTAATTGGAATTTAGAAGAATGCGGGAGCGGGGGGAGCTTATAGAAACATATAAAATTATGAAGAGAATAGATAGGATAGAAGTAGGGAGGTTGTTTCCACTGGCAGGCAAAACTAGAATTAGGGGACATAGCCTCAAAATAAGGGGGAGGAGATTTAGGACAGAGTTGAGGAGGAACTTCTTCACTGAAAGGGTTGTGCACCTGTAGAATTCCCTGCCCAGTGAAGCAGTTAAGGCTTCCTCGTTGAATGTTTTTCAGGCAAAGATAGATAGATTTTTGAACAGTAAAGGAATTAAGGGTTATAGTGAACGGACAGGTAATTGGAGCTGAGTCCATTAAAAGATCAGCCATGCCCTTATTGAATGGTAGAGCCGGCTCAAGGGGCCAGATGGCCTACTCCTGCTCCTGTTTCTTATGTTCTTATGAAAAACTCTGACAAAAGCTATTTTGGGGTCTTCACTGAAACCAATGGAAAAGGTGCTCAGTTCTTTGGGCTGTGCAGGGTGCTCCCAGTGTTACAAAGCGAATTCCCACTGAAGTATCAAAGGCCACAGTGTGTTTGCTGACTGAGAGTACAAGCACTGAATGACAGTCAGATTCATCTTATTGTTCACTCAGTCCTGACTTGTGGGAAACTCTTCATTCTCCTCACCCTCAACTCCAATCTGACTCCCCCCAAAGCGGTTCTTTAGAGTGCGTGAGGGTTTGGCACTGAAAACCAGATGTAATCACCTTTCAGACCAAGCTAAAGGAACTACAGCAGCCATTGAGCCCTTGAACTGACCTGCTGTCTCAGGGCTGCAGTGCACGTGTAGATATCTGCTGTCTAACTCCAGCCTGGCTTGTTCCTGAGATGCAAGGTGGAAGATGTTAGAATCTTTCTATGCCTCGTATTGGGTTCACCTTAGGGATAGGAACACAAATGCAGTGGTTTCAGCCATTACAAAGACAGGCTCTGTTTTGTTCTCCATCTCTGCCCTCAGGATGAGATGGAATAACTCCAGTCCTGAGGATATAGGAGTATCCATGTTAATGCTTGGAGTCTGAAATGCATTCTAAAGAAGACTGTTACTGGATTTGAAATGTTAACTTTGTTTCTCTCCCAACAGATGCTACTGGACCTGCTGAGTTTCTCCCACATGCCCTGTGTTTGTTTCAGATTTTCAGCATCTGCAGTGTCTTGTTTTAATTACAGGGGAGCGTCCACTGCGAATCACATCCCTGAATACTAACATGTTGGGAAGTGTATCCCTAACCAGTCTGGGAGGGGTCAGGAACATGAAAAAAGAAATATCTGATCCCAGCAACTCTCTGACACAAATACCCAACGATCTATAGTCAGAGATAAAAGGTACTGCAGATGCTGGAGAATCCGAGATAACAAGGTGTGGGGCTGGATGAACACAGCAGGTCAAGCAGCATCATAGGAGCAGGAAAGCTTGACGTTACGGGCCTAGATCCTTCATCAGCTTTCCCTGCAGCCATGGAGCCATGAACAGAGATTAAAAACACAGGCCAATTCCGAGTAAATGATCAGTAAAGTTCCTCTCCAACTCCCTTCACTGATCAAAGCTCCTTCAGGGTCTCACTCTGGCTGCTCAGTAACTCCCTCCCTAATGGCACTGCCACAATGATGGCAGCCATTTGAGAGGGCAGCTCACCAACACCTTCTCTAGGGGCAACTAGGGATGGGCAATAATTGTCAGCAGTACCCATGCCCATGGGAAGGTGATGCAAAATGTTGGGTAGGGCCGGTCTGCCCCCATGCTAACGGGAGGTCAAGCACGTCGCTAACTGTCTGAAAACATTTTGGAGTGGAATTAGACTGCAACCCACTGTGTAAGTGGATTGAGCGATATGGGAACATATGGAACTACAGGAGAGATTTGGAAATCCTGTTGAGAATTGGGAAATGTCTTTGTGGGAATTGAGTAGAGTGTGTGTCTGGTCAGGACAGGTAGTGAGTGGGTGGAAGTCCCATTCTACTGACAAGGAAGTGTTAACCACATGTTCCACTGCAGCATTAGTCACTGGAATGTAGGAGCTGACACAGGAAATATTTTATTTTGTGGATTGCAGGCTGTACTGGACTATTTCACTGGGTAAATATCTCTGTCCTTCCACTAGAGACAAGCAGTAACAATCACCAGGTCCCAGAGGGTTACTGTACAGACTTGTGCATGTGATACAGAGGAGAGTGAGAATGGCCATGCACAGTCAAAAGAGTCTGTCTGCAATTAACCAGACGTGAAACGTGCCATTTGCACATGGAGCTTGTTGCTGTTAGTTACCCATACATTGTAGCCTCCTTAGCTGTTTTGGACTACAGTAATACTGCAGGGACTGTAACAGACAGTTTAACCTGCGTTCAGAAACCCCTGCTCTCCAGCAATGATGGACAGAGCGGACTGTGTGTTAGTGTGTAACTGGGTACTGGACTGGAGTCCAACAGAATCCACTCCAAAGAGTAGGCTGATCAGCATTCTGTCTGCTGTACGCCAGTCTTATCACACCTCTCGTCATCTCAGCTGAGCAACACATCCTCCTGATCAAGTTGAAACACTCACTCTATTTCCCTCCAGAGACACTGTTCGACTTGCTGCACATTTCCAATGTTTTGTGCTTTTGAATCATATCTTCTACTCCTGTCTCCCTCAGGTTTGTATCCAGCTTCCCCTTAAATACATCTACACCATTTCACTTCAACCACTCCCCAGTGGGGACTAGTCCCAAATTTTCACCACGGTCTGCATAAAGCGCTTTCTCCTGACCACCCCCACCCAAGTTTTTTATGTGTATTGTCCCGAATTTCGGTCTCTTCCACAAGTAGCAATGTTGTAACTATGTTGACCCCATCAAACCAGGTCATAATTTTAACAACATCTATCAGGTCAACTCCTCAGCCCGGACATTATCCAAATCCTGTTGCATGTGAACATGGACTGCTTTCGTATCTGAGGGGTCGCGAATGGTGCTGAACACTGTGCAATCATCGGTGAACATCCCCACTTCTGACCTTGCAATGGAGGGAAGGTCATTGATGAAGCAGCTGAAGATGGTTGGGCCTAGGACACTGCGCTGAAGAACTCCTGCAGAGATGTCCTGGAGCTTTGATGAATGACCTCCAACAACCACAACCATCTTCCTATGTGTCAGGTATGACTCCAACTAGCAGTGAGTTTGCCTCCTGATTCCCTTTGGTTGCAGCTTTCTTCGGGCTCCTTAATGCCACCCTCCTGATAAAGGCGAATATGAGCCAGTCTGCAGTGATATAATGTCCATTCAGCCCACCACTGCAGCTGCTTCCACACTCCATTTTCCCACTTCCACTTCCCCAAATCTCAACTCTGTGTATCCCATCTCCTACTACCCTTACCCACATGGTTCATTTCTTCATATCTATTACCACGCTCCCTCTTACCCTATCTCCTTCATGTCCATTCTCTAACCTTTCCACCACTTATTTCCTGTTCACTGGATCGACATGGAAATGGCCCCACACTTACGGGTTGAGGATTATTGGGGTGGGGGGTGGGGGTGCAGGGATCTGAATGTAAGATTCCAGTACTTGGCTAGTGGCTTACGTTTCTCTAAATGAAGAAACTTGTGTGATATTTTTAAAAGCTACATTAAAACATTGGCACAGATAGTAATTGTTTCCTTCATCAGATTCTCCTCCATTGACAGCCAAGTCCATCTACTTCCAATTGTGAATCACTAGTGACAGGATGATGGCAGAGTACGATGCTTCAACTGGAGCTCACCCTCTCCATCTGTTTCGTTCTCGTTTCTTTTTCTCTTCTCTTTCTATCTTGGTGTTTCTTCTCTTCTTTCCTTTACTCCTGGCCTCAGCACAGACCCAGCATAGTGTCCTCTCAGCCCAGCCCATGGCAGTCTCTTGACCCGGTCTCTTGGCCTGGGGTGACAGTGTCTCTCAGCCCTGTGAGGCAGTCTCTCAGCTCGGTCTCTAGGCCCAGCATGGCAGTGTCTCTTGGCCCGTTGTGGAGGTCTTTTAGCCTGGTTGCCTGACCTGGTGCGACGGTCTCTTGGCCCGACAAGGCAGCGTCTCTCAGCTCAGTCTCTCAGCCTGGTCTCTTGGCCTGGTGTGATGGTCTCTCCACCCGGCCTGGTTGTCTCTCATTGTGTGTGGGTCCTGCCCGGGCATGTTCTGGAGGCACCAGGAGGAGATCAGAGAGGTAGTAGGTTCAGCAGCGATGGCGTTACGGCCCAACACAGGAAGACCAAGCAGTGAGGGAGTTCTTCCTGTATCTGCGCCAGTGGCAGCAGCGACAGCAGGCAGCTGAAGTCTCATGGACAGCGAGATAAACAGAGGACTCGTCAGAGACTGTTGAACTTGTAACTTTATTCCTTTAATTTTCTTGTTTATGTTAAGAAAAACTTTAACCTTATTTCTTTACTTTTTTACTTCATTTTCTGAAGGCAATGCTTAATTTATAAATTTTGTTTCGTTCACTACTTTGTACCTAAGTTTCCTGTACCTGGGTAACTTTGTACCTAAGATGGTGCTGTGTGTGGTGACATTATACACTTTTTGCTCTCCTGCTGTACTTGAGGACACGTGACAATAAAATCTTAAAAAAAAAAGAAGGTCCAGTGTTGGTCTGGGGAATTCCAGCTCTGGCCAAACTGGGAAGCTGTGCCATGGACGCAGGGACTGTTTGTCTCAGGCTCATTCGCTGCTGATGTCTGTAGCGCATGATAGGACCACTTTCACCGGGTACCATATTCACCCGGGTCTAAAACACTCCGTGAACCTTCAGCAGTGAAATGTCTGGGACAGGCTTGGCTTCATTTCTCTAGAAAAGAGAAGAACGAGGTTGACTGGAGAGAGACAGCTCCCTGAACACTGACCCTCTGACAGTGCAGTAAAACCTAAAGTGGTAAACTTGCCCCTAAACAGAAGCTGTCTGGGTGCATGTAGGTCTGGAGGTTAATGGTTGGATGGATATCAAAGGATGGGATTATTTTCCGCCTTGGTTGTCTGATGTTCTTTGTACTTCTCCCAGTGTTGCCTGCACCTTGAGTTCAGCAGTCAGCTGCTTGATGATCTGCTATCGCACCCGCATAATGGTCACATGGTGCAGTTATTTGCAGCTGTGAATTACAAATTATGTGAAATAAAGAAGGAGAGACAGAATATACTGGAAATGCCCAACAGGTCAGACCGAAGCTGGGGAGAGAGAAACTGAGTTAAACTTTCCGATCTGTGGCATTTCCCCTTTGCCATTTACACCTCCTTTAAACCCATCTAGTTTCTTTTCTAATTCCTGTCCCATCTCCTTTTTCCTTGCAGCATCATTGTCTTTATCCTTTAAGCTCTATACCATCTTACAGACCTTCCCGTTCACTCATCTCTCCCCACTGTTTGCCTGAACTAGCTTAAGATGGTTTGCATCTCAAAGCGCTTTCAGTTCTGAGAGCTCATTGATCTGAAACTTCGCTGTCCACAGATGCTGAGTGACCTGTTGACTATTTTCAGCATTTTCTGTTTAAATTTGTGGTTTCCAGCAGCTGCTGTAATCTTCTAGATATGTTCAGATGTCCCGGATACTCTGTCAGCTCGAAACGTGAATGGGGGAAATGTATGTAACTCCTGCAACCCTGGGGCCTGTCTGATAACTTATTAAAACTTCAGACAAGACAGAAAATAGCATTAAACAGAACAGGCAGAAATTGTGATGGTGTTTATTATGGTCATATTTATAGAGGAAACATGAGACAAAATTTAAGGAACTAACTGAACCACTGCTGTCTTTAGCAGCATCCACCTACGATATGGGTCTTCACTGTCAACTTGTGAAGTTTCTGAAGCAAAACTGAGTAAATAATCATCAAAGTGATTTCAGTCAATGGCTGAAAATATCCGGGGTTGAACATCCTGCAGGTTTAACAGTGTCAACACGGCACGACCAGAATGTCCTGTCAGAGGCTGGGAGCCCTGAGTCAGCACAGCTTTGATCACAATCCCAGCTGAGCTCAGGAAATTTCCACCTGGCAGCATTTGACACTGGCTCCAGTTCAGCAGAAACAGCTTGCGGGGGGCTACAGGAAAACGTCAGACTGGGCAGTACACTGTCATACACTCCCATAGGCTGACCTACAGCTCTCTGTCAGTCAGGGCCATCAGCAACAAACACAGGGTCCAGTCACTGTGTAACCTTCCTCAGAACCCTCACTGTCACAAGAACCTGTCATTTCTCAATGAATGACTGTGTGTCTACGTGCCACATAGTGTGTGCGTGTGTGTGCATGTGAGCAAGTGTGTGTGCGCGTGTGTGTGTGTGCATGTGTGTGCGTGCGTGTGCGTGTGTGTGCGTGTGAGCGAGTGTGTGTGCATGTGTGTGTGCGTATGTGTGTGGGTGCGTGTGTGTGTGTGTGTGTGTGCATGTGTGTGC
>JAHRHZ010000008.1:19729679-19749339 GCA_024137785.1 Ginglymostoma cirratum | reverse complement strand
GGGAGTGGGCACTGTCGGAGGGTCAGTGCTGAGGGAGCGGGCGCTGTTGGAGGGTCAGTGCTGAGGGAGTGGGCACTGTCGGAGTACTTGTATGTTGGTCTGAATGGGTTGATGCAGAGGAATGCCTTAAAGGCCAAAGCTGAGTTCATGTCATTTGGACTTACGGACAGGTCAGTCTGAAAGCAGTGAATGTTAACATTTTGTCCTCCTCTTGGTCAATGTAATGATGGTGATCCTATCAATGTATTGGGCTGTTCGGAGAAAACAATTTCTGAGGTACAGATTAGGTTCCAAATTGGATATTAAGTCAGAAGCTGAACAAGTGAATACACCTTTATGTGAAACTGGGTGTATCGCTTCTGATGTTCTCGTAAGAGACGTCGCAAATAGTTATGAGAATATTGAATGCCTTTGATAATTACTTCAATATCCAAATAAACAAAATTCTGGAAAGAGTACAATTTAGCAGTCGTGGTCAGTATGTCGGGGCATACATAGATGATTTCATTAATGATGTCTCTGGATTTGTGGAGAAATTCAAACCAGAATTTATAAGGAACAGAACTGTTGTGGCAATATCTGATGAGCCTTTGTCAGATGTATTACGGTCCAAAGAAGACCGGACTTTGGAGAAAGCTATTCAGATGGTGAGTGAAAACAAACGTCAGAAAACAACACAGATCTATCCTAAGAGATTAAGATCAATCTTGGCAAAGAAGTTCAATAGAATCAATTCAATTTGTAAAATGCAGAAGCAGAAATGATGCACATAAGAAACCAGGACAGGAAGTAGACCAGCACTGTAGTCAGTGCCCAGCTATTACAAGTGAATGCTTTATTTCTCATGAAATAGGTTACTTGAAGAAAATATGCAGAAATAGAACACAGTTTCCGAAAAACAAGAAAACAATAAACTTTAGATAGTCTTCTTCTGAGGCAGGGTCAGGGTTGATTTATTTCCACTGCAGAGTGTGGGTCCTGAGGTGACAGACCAGTCCAGTACTGGATTCACAGACCCTGCCTCAGCTGGGCTGTGTGCTATTTGAGGAGGTGGGCAGGAAGCTCAGGTTTTCACACCCTCCTTTCAGTCTTTGTTGTTGGTCTTGGCATGGGCCTGTCAGACATGCTCGATGCCGTTGGAACTTTTGTGGATGCTTCTTCTCCAGTTGATGGTCTTGGGTTAGAGAATCCCATTAGTTGCTGGGGGTCATTACATTTTTCACAGATGTTTTGAGGACGTCGTTGAAGATTTCCTTCTACTCTTCTGCCACCTGGTCTCTGTGATGAGGATTCTCAGAGCAGAGAGCCGCTTATGAAAGCATGTGATCGGATGATACAGTACTGGTGACCTGGCGAAAGCTGCTGGTTGAGAGTAACCGGTGCCTCTGCTGGGGATATTGGCCTGAGAGAAGACACTGATATTGAAATGTCTTCCTTAATGTCACAAAAACCAGCCATTACCTCCTGAGCAGGATCCTTCAAAACCTCTCTGTCGGCCACAATATCCGTGCACTGGTGCCAAAGACTGCCTCACTGATCCAGTCACTAATTGGATGTTCCTGGCAGGACTGGGAGCTGATTGTTTCAAGGATTGAAGTTTAAACACTTGGCAAGCATTGGGCAAACTTAGTCTTTCTGAGGTAAACAAAACAATGATTCTGTTGCCTGTCAACCCATGTAATAGCAATTGCATTTCCCAAACTACACAACTTCAGACTGACTTATGAGAACTCTTAACGTCTGCGAAAGTAACTCAACAGAAAAAACATTTTTTTATATTTCAAAAATAAGCAGCTGAACTCACCCTGTGAGAACCCTGAAATTAATCTTCAGAGTTGGGCCAGGGGATAATTCAACCAGATTGTAACATAGTTCTGTCAACACTTTAAAGGTTTTTTTTTTCCATTTTCTCGTATCTACTCTTAAGGAAGGTGAAGAGTTTTTTTTGAGGAATGTGGGTAATGAAGGACTTTGCCTTATAGTGCCTCAGCTGTAATTACACTGTGACTGTTTACATGGACTATTCCCATTATAGACACAGATATTCAGATTTACTATGGAAAATCTGACATAATATACAATTAAACATGAGAATGGAAAATAATATTTTGTTGATTATAAATGCTTAACTCATAAAACATCAAGGAACTGTAGCTTTGACCATCTTAGCCAGAGGAATGTGGCTCAGTTTTATGCTGGTTACATGATGATCATTGTGATACTCCTGAGGCTGTGTTAGGCAATAGCAGTGATTACATTTTGCCTAGCTGGCTGAGTGAGTTCATACCAAACCCTTACCATTGACAAATCTCTGAAAGAAATCATGAAACCAAGAAGCAGAAAGCATTGGAAGGCCACAGCAAGGCAGCAAGGGAGTATATGCTAAATCAGTCTGTGTATTCAGGGTTTTGGGGGCATACATACGGGCTCGGTTCTGAATGGAGCAGGGGTTATGGAAGGAGCAGTGTGTTCAAAGAGACAAACAGGCTGAGAGATCGAAGGGGAATTGCCGGTTGAAGGACAGATGCAAAGGCAAGAGGGAAAAAAACAGAAAAATATCTGTGGTGAGAATTTACTGTCATGTCTGTGTGTTTTTTACAGACTTGGCCAGGAAACATTCCTTCAGGTTTTAATTAAACAGGTGGATGGTTCTATTGGTCAGTCCCTCCATCCCTCAGGGAGTTGATATATTTGGATGTGTCACTGTGGCTTATACCACCAGACCACCACTAACCTCTCAAATGGGGTAACTCCAATATTTATTTAGCCATTTGGACTCTATGTAAATATAGTTGTTTGGGTGAGTGAGATGTTGTCTGAGAGATTTATTTTGCTCTGTTTGCCAATGTTGCAATCTCTCTTGTCTCGCAGTATTTCAGTGGCTGACAGATACACTGAGGATAACAGCCAAGGGATCCAAAAATCTGTCTGACCAGGAGCCATCTGTTAGCTCCAGGGCCGGTCTGAGGGAGCAGAGCTTTTCTGCTGTAGGAGCTATTTACTGCAGGTACTGGAATCTGTACTGAAAACAAAAAATGCAGGAAATCGCAGCAGGTCAGACAGCATCCATAGAGAGAGAGACAGAGAGAGGGAGCAAGCTAGCATTTCGAGACTAGATGAGTCTTCATCAGAGCTGAAGTCACGTCAGCTTTGATGAAGAGTCATTTAGACTCAAAACGTAACCTTGCTTTCCATGGATGCTGCCTGACCTGCTGTGATCTCCAGCATTTTTTGTTTAAAGGGCTGTCCTGCTGGCTAGCTCAGACCTTCACTGCCCTGGAGTGAGGTGGCAGCCTGGAGAAACTCTGTTAATCCCAGATGAGGGAAGTGGAATCAGCGTTTACGGCTTACTCGAAAATACTCGAATCGTAAGGAGCAAGTTACCACTCAGAGAAAGAAATAAATCCCGTTGATTTACTGTACATATCCCACCCAGTGTAATCCCACTCTCCCCTTCACATCCCGCACCCTTTAATATCCCACCCAGTATAATCCCACAATCTCTCTCATCCTTTAATATTCTTCCTTTAACAGGTTATATTCTCATTCTGTTTTGGTTATAAAGTCTCCCAGATTCACTGGGTGAATGAGTCGGTCCTTTGAATTATTCACTCGGATCTGTAGGTGGCAGTGTCCCTGTCACTGTCTTCACGCAGACTGCAGTACAGCTGAGCTGACTGGGGTTCATTTTGATGTCAATGATAAGTGTTTCGAGTTTTGCTGAGGCCAGGGTCAGTTTAATGATGTGCCGTCATTTATCACACTGACTGATTTACACGGCCCTGTTCTCCAGTTCGCCCCTGGTTTATAGCCTCTCCCTCCTCTCTATTTCCACCTTGAGGAGTTGCAAATGGTGCTGAACATTGTGTAATCATCAGTGAACATCGCCACTTCTGACCTTATGATGGAGGGAAGGTCATTGATGAAGCAGCTTAAGATGGTTGGGCCAAGGACGCTACCCTGAGGAACTCCTGCAGAGATGTCCTGGAGCTGAGATGACTGACCTCCCACAACCACAATCATTTTCCTACATGCCAGATATGATTTCAACCACTGGAGAGTGTGCCCCCTGATACACTCACGGAACATCAAGTGGAAATGCTGCCCTCATGACTGTTTGTAAATGCTTTGAGCCAACTTGCTCAGACAGATTGCAAGACAGCTTTGGGAGACCTGGTGCTAGAATCCATTATGTCTAGCCCAGAAGCAGGTACATTACCACTGCAGTACAGGAGCTCTCTGTGACTGCGTATTGAGCCCTGGTTGAAAACGTTCACACCCAGGAAGACCACAATGCCTGAGTTTCAAGTGCCAAGTGCCAAGGAGATTCCAACAAATCCAACTGGCGCCACCTGTACTGCCCTAATCACCACATCCACTGGCATCGATACTCACAGCTCAGGGCCCTGAGCTAGGAATTCACTTAAGACTCACACCTACTTTCAACTCTGTAATTTCCCTCCCTTCCTGCTGCACCTGGCATCCCACCTTCTGATATCCATGAACTTGAATTTATCCAAAATGCTGCTTCTCTGTGTCTGGCCTTTCAGCTGGTTTGGATCACCCTGGGCTCTAATACTTACACTAGTTATCACCTCAGCTGGAATCCTCAATCACCTCCCTATCTCTGTTGCCTCCTTCAGCACTGACAGCCCTCCGAGATTTCAGTGCTCATTAAATTCTGGCTTTTTGTGCTTCCCAGATTTGAATTGTTTCGCTGTTGGTGGCCTCGCCTTCTTTATTTGCTCTTTATCCTTTCATGGGCTAAGGGCATTGCTGGTCAGAGCAGTATTAAGCCAAGGGGCTTGTTCAGCCATCACAGAACAGTCAGTCACATCACTATGGGTTTAGAGTCACATGTAAAACCAGAAGAAATAGGAACAAGAGTAGGCCATTCGGCCCCTTGAGCCTGCTTCACCATTCAATACGATCATGGCTGATCCAACACTGCTCATCTACTTTCCTGCCCTTTCCCCTTATCCCTCAGACTGATCACAAATCTGTCAATCTCAGCCTTAAATATACACAAGGACTGTATCCCTACACAAAGCTCTCTGTTGCAAGGAGTTCCAAAGACTCACAACCCTCTGAGAAAAGCTATTCCTCATCATCTCAGTCTTAAATTGACGCTCCTTAAGTCTGAGACCAGTCCAGGTAAATCCAGGTAAGATTTCCTTCCTCAAAGTATGTTAGTTTACCAGATGAGGATTTTTGCAATAATTGATGGTAATTTCTTGGCACAGTTGTAGTTCTGCCATTGAGTTCCTCAGTTCTAGAATTCCTCTCTCTCCCCGCCTCTCTTTCTTCCTCCTCCTTCCTCAAAAATACTCTCATTCAACTGCACCGAGGTACCTTGGGGAATGTTTTACTCTAAAGAAGGTGCTAGAGAGATAGAGGTGTTTGTTGCTGGGTTGGCGGTCATCTGTGCCAACTGCCTGCCCCTCTTCTGCAGTTATATTCAAGCCTGGGTGCCCTTGGAGACGGAGCATGTGGTGTCCACCACCACTTTCAAAGCCTTTAGGGAGAGGTGGGCGCTGCGGGGGTGGGATTGCATTATTTCCCCCTTCAACTCCATTTTGATTTATTCCCTACCCTCCCCCTTCACTTTTGTTTTTATCTCATGTAAGCATTGCCTTCATCGGAGCTTGCTTGTTGCTGGTTCCCTGGCCACTTGGGTGTATTTCCTGGTGGTGGAAAATATGGAATAAAGATCTTGCTCAATGGTATCTTCTTTAGTGCGTCACTGGGCATACAGCCACGAATGATACAGCTGCTGCTGTGCAGTGGTAGTTTGGGAGATAGACAAAAAGAAAATTAAAAAAAGGGGAAAAAGAAATAAACGGGGGATTCAGAGCCACCACACTTAAAAAAAATAACTGCAGGGTTTATTCCCGGGACTGTGATTGGCCTGTTCACAGCACAGGAATAGGTGAGAATTGGCTTCAGTTCCGATCTGGACTGTATGGGTTAATTTAGAGAGGAGGCCAATCTTTCACATTTATACAAAACCATGTTTCAAATTGAGGTTTGTAATCCCCTGATTTTCTCCATAATTTAGTTATTCACAGACACAGTGGATTTCTGCCAGCACTATAAATTACATTGGAATTTACCAAAGTTTATTAAACACAGGCACTTGGGAAGTGACAATGCACTTTACAATGTGCTTTGCACAACCACAGAGAATGATTGACCTCAGAATGATTGACGGTTGTACTTACTATCCTTGACATTAAATCAACATTTGACCAAGTGTGGCATCAAGGAGCCCCGTCAAAACTGGAATCAGCAGGTATCAGGGGGCACACTCTCCAGTGGTTGAAATCATATCTGGCATGTTGGAAAATGGTTGTGGTTGTTGGAGGTCAGTCATCTCAGCTCCAGGACATCTCTGGAGGAGTTCCTCAGGGTAGTGTCCTTGGCCCAACCATCTTAAGCTGCTTCATCAATGACCTTCCCTCCATCATAAGGTCAGAAGTGGCGATGTTCGCTGATGATTACACAATGTTCAGCACCATTTGCAACTCCTCAGATACTGAAGCAGTTTGTGTTCAAATGCAACAACATCTGAACAATGTCCAGGCTTGGGCTGACAAGTGGCAAATGATACTTGTGCCATGGAAATACCAGGCTATAACCATCTCTAATAAGAGGGAATCCAATCACGGTCCCTTGACATTCAGTGGTGTTGCTATCACTAAATCCCCTACTGTCAACATCCTGGGGGTTTGAATTGAACAGAAACTGGACTGGACTAACCATGTGAATACAGTGTATACAAAAGTAGGTCAGATGCTGGGAATACTGTGACAGGTAACTCACTTCCTGACTCCCAAAGCCTGTCCACCATCTACAAGGTGCAAGTCAGGAGGGTGATGGAATACTCCCCACTTGCCTGGATGAGTGCAGCCCCAAAAACACTCAAGAAGCTTGACACCACTGAGGACAAAGCAGCCCATTTGATTGGCACTGCATTCACAAGCATCCACTCCCTTCACCACCGACGCTCAGTAGCAGCAGTGTGTACTTATCTATAAGATACACTGCAGAACTTCAATAGGTACTCTTCCAACAGCACTTTCCAGACCCCTCCCGTGTGGAACAAACAAGGGCAGCAGGTACATGGGAACACCACCAGCATTCTCTCTCTGTGTTTGTGCAGCTGCTGCGAAGGTTCCATGCATGGAAATTTGTGTCAACATGTCAATCATGGCATCGATGTCTGCTTCCAGACATTGTTGTATTCGTGGGCATTTTTGTCCTCTGCAACTGGACAGAGAACAAGAGGAAATGCTGTGCGCCGGCCCCTGTAAATACCCCTCCACCTCTCACACTGTGAGGCCTGACTTCAGGGCTTTGTCACACTCTGGCTAGGAGTTACTGCTTTATGGAGAAAGAATTACTGTCCAATCTGTTGCCTCACAACTCCATCACGGGAACACCCCCAATCCCTCCAGTTGCCAGGAGATGAACCCAGTTGTCCAATACACATTCAGGACAAGGTGAGGGGGTGTTACTGTGCTACGGAGTCTGACCATACAAGGGCAGGAGGTTGTGGTGAGGGTGTAACCCCCTCCCTGTTTAACAGGGATCAATTCAGATCTTACTCCCATTTGCCATTCCTCAGGAGCCAGTGCCTGTGCCAGTATGCGAGCTGGTTTCACGGATTTTCCATTCCAGTTTGGCAAAAGAAAGCTCTGTGGGTGATCCTGGTGTTATTGTCTCAGTGATATCTCAGGCATTCCACCAGGAGAATGACCAAGAGTAGGAAATCTGTCCGACTCACCACATCAGGGGCCAGATATACATTGTAGCCACAGTTCCAGCTCAGTGCAGGATGTGGACCGGCCTCTGAGCATCAGGGTCTGTGGTCTCAGTCCGTACTGAACCCTGAGGAAGGGCACTGCCTGGGGACATGGTGACTGATTTTGGAATTTAGTCTGTTTGAGAATGTTATTAATCCAGCATAAACTTTGAGAGATCTGTGATCAGGAAGGAGTGAGACAGAAAACACAACATGTTCAATGTGATGTTGAAGGATTGGACAGCACACAGAGAGAGTTCCTATAATTCTTTATTATATATTTCTGTAAATGTCATTGCAGATTCACATGACTGTGTGAATAAAAATGAGGCAGGAAGCTTCAGGCATTGATAGGAACAGTATGAGTTGTGAGGCTGCAAGCTTTATTTACAAGATATATCCTTGCTGACTATAGTCTCTGGTTTTCTCTGCTGATATAATGCTGGCTGCTTTGATTACAGATATTTAGCAAAAAGGATATTGTTACCGGGAGCAAGGAGCCCAAGGGATCTGTCACCCAGCGATCAGGTGTCAGGGAGTGGATATGATGTTAGCTTTGATAAGAAATTGAGAGATGGTTGCCCCTCTGCCGTGTGACTTTAAACTCTAACCCCCACCCTCACCCCCAATTCAAAATGTAACCTCAAATCCCGGTCTCTATTGCTGATATTTCTCTGAATTGATTGTCTTTCTAACAGTGGATTTTTCTGCAGAGCGGTAATCAGAGGAAATAGAGAAGCCTTGCCCTGCAGGACTAGAGACAGCTTTACATTTCAACCTCTTTCCCAACTTTACATTAAGACCTCAGCTGAGGGCATTTCCCTTCCCTGGGACCTGAATGTCTGTGAATGGTCCCTCCCTTCCCCATTCTGCCAGACATTTCCTGGTGGTTTGTCCATCGTCTCCCACGTGAGTGTCTCATCTTTCTCTTGGCTTGTGCCAAGGTTTTGAAAATTAATGTGAGGCTTCCTGGCATCGGCGTGTGTTGCGAATCAAACAGATTTAATTTCCAGATTTCCTGGTGCAGGGGTAAATGTGTTGGGGATGCCGAGTCTGCTGGTGGAATCACTCACAGCCTTAACGGGCAGTTGGACCAGACCAGACCTTTATTACTGAGCCAGTCACTGTCCTTGTTAGCTCTGAAGCTGTTCCCTGAACCATTGTCAACTGTTTGATACAAACTGTCTGGTTTGCAGATCACCGCAGAGAGCGCTTGATGGACAACCTATTGGCACGAGACTGGAGTCACGTATAGGTCCAGACTGCAGCTATTGACGGAAAGTTTCCTTAAATCCCTAAAGGGCATTTGTGAATCAATTGGTTTTTACAACAGACAATAAAAACTGAGCTTTTATTCACAACATTGAGCTAGCAGTATCAGGATCATTAATCTAGCAACATCACCACTTCACCACTGGACTCACTCAGACTCTCCTGGGATCATGACTGAGCTTGTGAGCTGCTACATTTGAATGACCCACATCTTGTATCGTGGTGAAGAGGAATTGCCTTACCCATTCCCCTCCTGTGAGCTTTCGTAGCTCACTTTCAGTGACAGCTGAATCCTATCTCTCACTGTTTCCAGCTCAATGCCACCCCCTCAGACCTCCTCAGACTATTTTCTCATTTGGCGTGAATCTACAGAGGAGTAGGACTGGCTGCAAAGGGCATGAGGTTAGAGTGTGGGGCCTGGGGCTGGGGCAGTGGGGTGTAAGTGGGAGATGTAGTTAGGTTTGAGGGGTTTAGATGAATGCATTTGTGGGGGGGTGAATGATGGGGTACAGAGGAGCTCCAATGACGGTCTCAGCTTGGGGAGCTGGTGGAAGCTGGACTTTGTGTCAGTGCCAGTTTGAGTATCCTTTAACATCAGTCCTGAAGAGACTTGGCTCTAGACCAGACAGGTTACACTGCTGACCATGACGTCAGGTAAGGCCAAATAAATGATGCCAAGCTGTGCCTGCCAGGTGAGGGGATTGTGATAACATGGCAGGGGAAGAGATTCTTTCCAATCCATTCGGACCAGAACAGGCCTCTCAGATTCAGTTGCTATGATCCAGGTGCCGAGCCCAGGTAACATTATCCTGCTAACTGCAGATTTAATTTTAATTGTGTGTATTTTTCTAGGTGATGTTTCCACGGGTAGCGCAGCCTAGTATCTGTAGTGCTGTCTCCTGTTTCGACTGCCTCGATGTCTCCTGGGCTTCAATCTCCTGTAGCCACTGATACGTTGTCTCCCGTCAGCAAAATACTTGCCAAAGGCCCGTTTGAGGCCTACTTGCCTGGCAAGACGCTCACACGGCTGAAACTCCTCACACTTCTCCCGGTTTATCTCATATAGAGACTTGAACTGGTCCCTGCTACTGGAATACATCAGAAACAATCAGCTCTTTCATCAAACAAAATTCCATTTTTAGAGAATTACACAGAAATGACAGATACTGGCCATTGGCCCAACCCTGTGAGCTTTTGCCATCACACCTTGTCAACATTTCTTTCTGAGACAACAAGGTGTAGAGCTGGATGAACACAGCAGGCCAAGCAGCATCAGAGGAGCAGGAAAGAAACATTTCCTTTTATTCCATTCCCTTTCATGTCCTTATACAACTTTCCATTAAGAATATTAAACAATAGGCCATTCAGGCCCATCAACCCTGTTCTCCCATTCAACGGGAGCAGAGTTGACCCATTCCCTCAGCTCCAATTTCCTGTTTAAATCCCAGATGCCAATTTGTTTTAATCAGCGTATACTATTCACCTCGACCGCTCCCTATGGGAGGGGAGTTTCCGTAATCTCACCCCTCTGGATGAATGAGGAAGTCCTGAATTCCTGATTAGATTCATTAGTGACTGTCTCATGTTTATGGCCCTAGCTTTGTCTCCTTTACAAATGGAAACATTTTCACCGTGTTTACTCTGTCAATATCTTTCAGCATTTATTTAATTTGTCAGATAACCTATCAGAGTTTGCTCTTTCTTGATTTGTATCTTGAGATTATCTTGATCTAAGCCAGGAGTTTTATAAAACTGCATTTGGTAAAACGTTGGCATCATCTCCTGAGATTGTAAAGGAAGTTACAAACCTGTGCCAGTGACTGGGACGTCTTGGTTGTCTCATAAAGGAGTTAGCATCTCTCCTCCCAAGGAACAGAACTGCAGGATTGTAGATGAATGCAGTCAATTCATCAGAAAAGACACAGACTTTAGAAAATGTAACTCCCTTCCATCAGTCCATCTGATAATTCAGTGTCACCCTGCCAGCATCACTCCCTCCTGTATTACCCCACTATCGGTGTCAGTCCCCCGGGTCCTTACCCCAGGGACTCTCTGTCTTCTCCCTCCCCATGTCCCTCCCCCATGGCCCTTCCCCTTCTCCCACATGTCGCTCCCTAGGATCTCGCCCCCTTCACTCTCCCCATGTATCTTCTCCATGGCCCTTCCCCTTCTCCCCCATGTCACTCCCTAGGGTCACTCCACCTTCTCCCTCCCCCAGGGTCCCTCTCTCCAGTGTGACCCCTGTTCTGATTTCATGATTCGATGAAGATTAGTATTTCCATGATGTAACCTTCTGGTCACAAAGAGCTTGGTTGGAAAGTTCCACTTACGATCATCTATTTCATTGGATTCAGAAGAATCTGTGAGGAGAAATATTCTTTAATTAGCAAACTCAGCAAAGCGGCGCTAAACCAGCTAACCGTAAGTAGTTATACGACTAAATTGTAATGGTTAAAACCGAGTTTACACAGGTAGGCAAAATGAAATACTCATACAACTGATTTAAACAAGAAATCACTGGGGTTTAAAACCATATCAACAAGAATGAATCCTGGTGTTGTGACTGGCATGTGAGGGGTGTTCACATTGATGTAGCCGGTAGTCTGGCATTCTGCTCAGAGGTCCCTCCTAAGGGTGGTAGGACAGGTTAGCAGGGGAGTTAAGGCAGCCTACAGGACACTCACCTTTATCAGCCAGGGTATAGATTACAAGAGCAGCGATGTTACGTTGGAACTGGACAGAACTTTGGTTAGACCGCAGTGGGAGTACTGTGTGCTGTTCTGGTCTCCACACTATAGGAAGGATGTGATTGGACTGGAGGGGTCGCAAAGGAGATTCCCCAGGATGTTGCCTGGGACGGAGCACTTCAGCGATGAAGTCAGGCTGGATAAGCTTGGGTTGTTTTACTCGGAGCAGAGAAGGCTGAGGGGGGAACCTGATTGAAATGGATAAGATTATGAGGGACATGGACAGGGTGGAAAGGAAATGGCTGTTCCCCTAAGTTGAAGGGTAAATAACAAGGGACATGAACTTAAGGTAAAAGGCAGGAAGTTTGGAGGGGATTTGACAAAACCTTTTCACCCAGAGGGTGTGTGGATCTGGAATGCACAGCCTAGGAGGGGAGTTGAGGCAGTTCACAAAGGCAGCTCCCCACCACCTTCTCAAGGGCAACTAGGGATGGGCAATAAATGCTGGGCCCAGCCAACGACACCCACACCCTACAAAAATGAATAAATTAAAAAATACAACCTTTAAAATAGTATTTGGTAAGCACTCGAAATGTCACAACATTCAAGGCTTAGTGCAACAAACTCAGATCTCACACTTGTCCGGCTCACATTCCAAACATGTCACATTCTGCACATAACCCAGAGTTTTAATGTTTCACATTCCCAACCTGATGGAGATGGTCTCATTGTCCTGGCTGTCTCCTAAAAATGCTGACTGGGCACACTGTCCTGTTAACCCCCATGAGCTGACTCCAGTCACTGCAATAACTTTGCCAAGCAAACACTTTGAGTGCTCAGAGCCATGAACTACTCTGAAACCTCTGAAAGAAGCATTGCGAAGCCAAAAGGCACCTGGATGGGTATATGATTAGGAAGGGTTGAGAGGGATATGGGCCCAAATGGGACTGGATTAAGTCGGCATGGACCCGTTGGAGTGAATTGTCTGTTTCTGTGCTGTATTTCTCTATATCTTTTAGGGAGATGGTGGCGGTGGGAGAAGGGAAGGGAAGACAAGGGAGAGAATGGGAAAAGGAGGGAAGAGAGACAGGGGGAGAGGGAGGAGAGGGGAAAGGCAGAGGGAAAGATCAGGCCCTCAGGGTCCACACTGCAACTTGGAGTAGGTGGGGATACTGTAAAAGGGCCAGACATTTTCTATATCGGTCTCAGATCTCTCCCATATTGGACACACCTCTCATGTCCATTCCAAAAACAGCTCAGAGAATCTATAGAATAACTGATGAATAGTGGCTGCAGGATCAGGATGAAAATCCCAGTTTCTGGGGGAGGTTGGTTTGAGTTTGCTGTTCCCTAACTCAGCGATCGCTCAGCCTCTCCACTGGCCTGACTCTCTGATCATCTGGAACTAATTGCTGGTCAAACCACCAGCACCACAACAAGGTCCTTGCTCTGCTGTAATTTATACAAGCTGTCACTTGTAAATTTGAGAATTAATTGGACTTGGAAGTAACTACCCAGGAAGCTTTAACTAATTAAACTAAACCCGGTCCTCTTTAAATTTCAGAATTGTCTGGCTCACAGCAGCAAAACCTGCCCAAGTGAACGATGAGCATCTGCAATCGGGTGGGGGGGTGGATATCTTATTGGATCCTTGTCACTGGTGAAGTATGTGAGTCTGTGACTTTAATGACATTTTGAGATGAATGTTAAACAGATGATGGCCTCACAGACAGGGGACTGACAGAACGTTTACATCTACCTGAGATGGCACAAAGCCCATGGCTTCACATCTTATCCATAAGATCCAACTCCGACAGTGCAGCACTTCTTCAGAACTGACCCTCCGACAGTGCGGTGCTCCCTCAGCACTGATCCACGAACCGTGTGGCGCTCCCTCAGCACTGACCCTCCGACAGTGCCCACTCCCTCAGCACTGACCCTCCGACAGTGTGGCACTCCCTCAGCACTGACCCTCCGACAGTGCGGCGCTCCCTCAGCACTGACCCTCCAACAGTGCCCACTCCCTCAGCACTGACCCTCCCACAGTGCGGCGCTCCCTCAGCACTGACCCTCCGACAGTGCCCATTCCCTCAGCACTGACTCTCCGACAGTGCCCGCTCCCTCAGCACTGACCCTCCGATAGTGCCCGCTCCCTCAGCACTGACCCTCCGACAGTGCGGCACTTCCTCATCACTGGGCTTCTTTGTCACAATATGCTTTTGCTCTTCAAACATGGAAATGAGGTTTAAATGCGCATCCAAATGGGTCAGAGTTGGGTGTCAGACCCATTTTGTGAAGAGTCATATTCTCAGGCTGCTCTTGTAAACCCTCTATTGAAACACTAAATCTATCCACTAACGAACATTGTACCATCAAACAATAAAATGATCTTTCTTGTCCCGAGCATTTAGTTTCCAACGCTGAGCTCTCTCTCTCTCTGTAAATGCCCCCAAGACGTGGTTCGGAGGATTTGAAGGAAGTTTGCTTTTGTTAGACAGGAGTTCCTACCTGCAACACAGACAGCTGCCAGAGCACAGAGGCTGAGCAGAATCAGGGTCCTCATCTTATTCTTAGCACTTGGTCTGATTTTGCCTCTGTTACACAAACACGATCAGCCAGCGTGTGTGTCTGAGGAGCCCTGGGCTCAGGGACAGTTATAAGGGTTAGTTTATTTACACAGTGATGACGAAGCCTGATGATGATGGGGGTGTGTGTCTTGGCAAAGAGTCACAGTGGGACAGAAGAGCTATTATCAAATCGGCAGCTGCTGCCAAACTGACTCTCTTCGAGATTCTTTTCTTCAGAAAACTAATTTTTTCAGGTAACGAGAAGTCCTGAATTCACAGAATCCTGAAGGTGTGGGTTTCACTGGGTGAAGTTTTGGGTTTGGGCACAGGGAAGCCACTGTCATTCCTGCAGATTTTTGGGATTTCAGCAGTGACATACAGAATGTCACCCTGACAGCATCTTGCTACAGTCACAGTCAGGAGTGGGTGGGAGTGCCTGCGGCAGAGTGAGGGTTGGTTGGGGGGGGAGGCGGTAGTGGGGTGGAGTGCCACCGTCTGGGGAACATGGGGCTAGCACTGACAGTTTAATATGACTCTGAGCAAATCCATAGCCAGTGAACTTCTGTAGTGCCCATCACAATGGCAGGTGCACCTGAAGCACTTTATAGCCATGGTGTATTTTTGAGGTGTAATCATTGTTGTACTGCGGGAATTATGAGGTATATTTTGTACAGAAAGATCCCACAAATAGCACTGAGTGAACGGGCTGGCTTTGTGGTGTTCATTGAGGAATTATCATTAGCCATGACCGGGGAGAAGACCATAAGATGCAGGAGCAGGCACAGGCCATTCAGCCCATTGAGTCTGCTCTATCATTCAGCGAGGACATGGCTGATCAGATAGTCTTTAACCCCACTTTCCTGGCTTATCCCAATAACCTTTGGTTTGCTTTCTGATCAAAAATCTGTCCATCTTAGTCTTGAATATACTTAAGATCCAGTCATGACTGCCCTCTGTGGTAAAGAATTCCACACATTCAGTCCACTCAGACAAGAAATTCCTTCTCATCTCTGTCACAAGTGGGTAACCCCTTACTCTGAGATAATACCCTCGGGTCCTAGACTCTCCCACAAGGGGAAACAGCCTCTGCATATCCACCCTGTCAAGTAGCCTAAGAACTATATAGATCTTGGTAAGGTCATTGCTCATCCTCCTAAGCTCTAGTGAGTACAAGCCCAGCCTACTCAACTTTTCCTCATAAGAAAATCCCTCCAAACCTGGGATCAGTTTCATGAACCTTCTCTGCACTGCATCCATTGCCAGTTTTTTTTCCCTTCGATGAGGGGACCAGAACTGTTCACAGTATTCCAGACAAGGTCTGATTGTTGCTTTGCATAGTTTCAGCAAAACCTTCCTACTTTTATACTTATTCCCTTCGAAATAAAGGACAACGTTCCATTCCAGGCCTTGATTACAATAGTGGTCATTTAAATCCACCAGAGAGAAACAACAGCTCTTCGGGTTAACAGCACTCCTTCAGCACTGACGCCCCCACAGTGTACCACCCTCTCAGTATGACCCTCTGACAGTGCGGCACTCCCTCACTATGAGCCTCCGACAGTGCCCCCTCCCTCAGCACTGACCCTTTGACAGTGCAGCACTCCCTCAGCACTGACCCTCCAACAGTGCGGCGTTCCCTCAGCACTGACCCTTTGACAGTGCAGCACTCCCTCAGTACTGACCCTCCAACAGTGCGGCGCTCCCTCAGCACTGACCCTCCGACAGTGCGGCGCACCCTCAGCACTGACCCTCCAACAGTGCAGTGCTCCCTCAGCACTGACCCTCCAACAGTGCGGCGCTCCCTCAGCACTGACCCTCCAACAGTGCGGTGCTCCCTCAGCACTGACAATGTGGCGCCTCCTCAGCACTGACTCTCCGACAGTGCGGCGCTCCCTCAGCATTGACCCTCCGACAGTGCGGCGTTCCCTCAGCACTGACCCTCCGATAGTGCAGCACTCCCTCAGCACCGACCCTCCGACAGTGCAGCGCTCCCTCAGTGCTGACCCTCCAACAGTGCAGTGCTCCCTCAGCATTGACGCTCCGACAGTGCGGCGCTCCCTCAGCACTGACCCTCCGACAGTGTGGCGCTCCCTCAGCACTGACCCTCCAACAGTGCGGCGCTCCCTCAGCACTGACCCTCCGACAGTGCAGCGCTCCCTCAGCACTGACCCTCCAACAGTGTGGCGCTCCCTCAGCACTGATCCCCGGACAGTGTGGCACTAATTTTATCCAGAACTGTTTTTGGGGACTTGCTGCGCGCGAACTGGTTTCCGAATTATGAAGAGTAAATTTGAAAAGAATTGATTGGATGTAAAGTACTTTGAGACATTCTGAGATGGACAGAACAGGACAGTCCCAGTGTTCAGTGTTTCGTTGGTTCATGGTGAATGCTTGACATTCATGGTCTGATGAATCAGTTCAACACAGAGTGTCCGCGTAACCTACTTCACGTAAAAATGTTCTGTAATCCTAAAGTATTTGAAAACATTTAAAAATGTTCACCACAAGTTCTCATCTGATAACATTCCCAAATGGAATAAACATCCCGATATTCCGTTCTGGGCTCGGGTTCCATTATCAGGAGTGTGATCTTACAAGCAGGAAACTCCTCCATGGCATCCTGAAATAACTCAGTGTGGGGCCACAGGAAGGCTCAAGCCTGGTCTCCTACCCCTGGGACCTGCAGCAAGACTCCATTTCTAGCCTGCCTCCTGGGGAGCAGACTCTGTTGGCTGGGCCATGCTGAAATGGGTTTGATTGAGATGAATCCACATCCTTTCTCTGCAGGGTCTCAATAAGCAGGGATTGAGAGACTGAATGATAGGAGGATATTTCCCTGGAGCTGGGGAGTCTCAAACACAGGGGTACAGTGTCAGGATCAGGGGCTGTTCATTCTGGACTGACACAAAGGGTACATTTCTTCACTTTAGAATTCTCTCCTTGCGCCCCCCCCACTTTCCGGGATGGTGGAAGTTCCAGCACGGAACACATTTAAGTCTGGGATTGACGGATATCTGATCTTTTAGGGAATTTTGGGAGATATGGAATCATAGATCATAGATCATAGAATCCCGACAGTGTAGAAACAGGCCCTTTGGCCCAACAAGTCCACACCAAACGTAAGAGCATCCCACCCAGACCCATCCCCCTATAACCCACCTAATCTACACCTTCCTGAACACTATGGGCAATTTAACCTGGCCAATCCACCCTAACCTAATAGGTGAAGTTGAATACCTGATCATGTTGAATGGGAGAAACGGGTTCAATGGGTGACATTGTTTACACTGAGAATCTGTAATGAGAAGTATCATTTCTGGAAATACAGAATTGCTGATAGTTCAGAGATCTCAAATTTTACTTTTTAACTGACATTTAGTCATTCGCATAGAGCCATAGAGGGTTACAGCACCGAAACAGGCCCTTCGGTCCATCAAGGCTATACCAGTCAAAAACAACCACTGATCATTGGACCATAGGAGGTGGAGAAGCAACCTTCTAGAGGTTTATAAAATAATGAGGGGTTCATGGTAGGTGCCTTTCCCCCAGGATGGGGTATTTCAAGACTGGGGGCACATTTTAGGGTGAGAGGAGACAGATCTATAAAAGACATGGGCAAAATCTTTTACACAAAGATTCGTTCACGTGTAGAATGAACTTCCTGACGAAGTGGTGGATGTGGGTACAATTACAATGTTTAAAAGACATTTAGGTAGGAACATGAATGGGAAAGGTTTGGAGGGATATGGGCCAAGAGCAGGCAGGTGGGACTGGGTTTAGGTTGGGAGCAAACGAGAGAGCAAGCTAACATTTTGTGTCTAGATGACTCTTCATCAGAGCTGAAGCTGTGACTGTGGTAGATGATCAAACCTGGTAGAGTGTGGACTATTCTGCTCCTTAACCCCGGGATAGAGAGGAAACAAAATTAAAGTCAAGAACTATATCTGCATCAACGCATAGTCACAACTGTGAGGAATGCAAGTGTTTTTTTGGTTAATTCCCAGGATGTGGTTGTCATTGACTGCGTCAGCATTTATTCCCTATCCCTAATTGGTCACAGGGTAGTCAAGAATCAAGAGCTGAGGGTCTGGAGTCAGAGCTAGTCCAGACTGGGGAAGGATAGCAGATTTCTGCCCCTAACAGAGGATTCTGAAGCAGGTGTGTTTTTACGACAATTAGCAATGGTCACATGGTTACCATTCATCCAGCCTTTTATTCCACGTTTAATGAATTCATATTCCCAGGCATGAATGGGATTCATAGCCCGGGGTTCTGGATTACTCAGCCAGAGACATTACCACTACTCACCACCTTCCTGTGGGCAGGGGAGTGGGAGGAGGGTAAATGTCAAGTGAGGAACGTTAGCTAGAACTTTCTCATTCACACAAGAGATCCACTGGATCACATGTGCCCACCGGAACAAACAAGACAGGGCTGTGACGTAGCATCAGACCAGCCTCTGCAACAGTGCATTTCCTGTGACAGTGTATCCCCCTGTGACAGTGCATCCCCAGTGACAGTGCATCCTCAGTGACAGTGCAGCCCCTGTGACAGTGCAGCCCCAGTGACATTGCAGCCCCAGTGACAGTGCATCCCCAGAGACAGTGCAGACACAATGACAGTGCATCCCCAGTGACAGTGCATCCCCAGTGACAGTGCAACATCCTCGCTGCACGCAATGCAAGTCTGGTTCAATGGCTGAGGCCCTGTGGTAGTGTTTCAGTCTCCTGTTTCAGAGCTGAGGGGGTTCCCACTGATTCAAATTTAAATCATTCTAACACTGAGCGAATGGAAAGGACCTCAGTAAAGTTACAGAACTGTATAAATGTCTGTCCCTTTAAATCATGCTCGATGATATATCAGACTTTCTTATCTGGCTGATTGCTAAATTTTCTGTTTAATGACTTCCTTCTACAATCACTGGAAACTTGGTTGAAAAACATCCCTTTGATGTTCAGTGACTTTGCCATCTCCTGTTTGTTGCAGGCTCCCTGGAGGAAATGTTGTGTCTGAATCAAAGCTTTCTTTTCCATCCACCAAAATGATGCAACGTTAAAACATGTGGTTTGTTTTAATTTGCTAAATTCTGTCATTCCACAATGGTACGTATAGGAAAGCATTTATTTAACTAACTCCAACTGTCTTTCCACTCAGTCTGGATATTAATCCCTCAGTTTCAAAATAAATCTTTCCTCTTTGGAGGAATGTTCCTTTCATTCTTTAACATCAGCTACTTTTAAAGTAAAATATCTTCAGGGGCTTCAAAGGAGTGATAGCCGGAATTGTGTGTGTGTGTGTGTGTGTGTGTGTGTGTGTGTGTGTGTGTGTGT